>CBMN010035396.1:0-11201 GCA_000582825.1 Hordeum pubiflorum | reverse complement strand
GCCTGCCCGGGCGTTTGAGGGGGGTATGAGGGGTCCGGCTGTAGATGCTCTAAGAAACCCATAAACACTTCCAACTTATGATTCGCCAAAATTCCAACCACGGAGCGAAGCAGCAAAAGAGATTTCCACCCACACATAGTTTTACGGCGGTGACTACGCCACCTCGTCGGGGAGCTTGTAAGGTCGGCGAGGGGTGGTCTATCAACGAGACCGCCTCCGCCGCTGGTAGGGACAAGGGCAATGATTTTCATCGTGTTTGCATTGTTCTTTTATGTAAAATATATCGAACTTATACCAGTTTAAGTGATTTTCATCGTGTTTGTATGGATTATGTCCCAACTTGTTTATACTGCATACGGACATTTATGGCGAATGTTGGGTGGCAGGTTCCGTATCATTGTCCACGGACGGGTTCAGATGCGTCCGCAAACAAATACTATGTTCGCTTCGAGAGCCGTTGTTAGAATGACACAAATCAGATCGGACAAGATAGATGAGTTTGCATGATGCATGGAATCGGGGTAGGGAGGAGAAATAATTAAAGGAAGAAGAAATATGTCCAATCTTTCGTTTCCAATCGATTGAATCTTTTTGGCGAGTTGATGCAGCTAAATAAAACCGCACCCCTAAGAGCATCTACTGCCGTACTTGGCAAAATTGCCCCTATATGCTCTTGGACGCTCCGGGCACGCTCGCGACCGCAGCTGGACCGCCCCTCGTATGTTTTGCCCGACAATCGTATACCTTAAATACGGACTCTCACATACATGTAAATCCATGCATCTCCATCATACAAGCAAATGTCACATGTAATTAACAAATATTGGTTGCGAAAATACATAGTTCTTACATAAAAATGATATTAAGTGCGCAGCTCATACGTTAGGTCTTTGGTTTCACTTGTGGGTCCACATATGCTCCACGGGTTTATTGAGTAGCTATGGGTGCCCTTGATGATCTCAAAGAGTCTATGCATACGTAGAAAATTTATAAGCTGATTTGCAGCTTGATCTTTCAAGGTTTGGATTTGTTGTTGAGACGTTTCAAAATCATTGGTTTGGTCTACCTCATCACCCTCATCCTAGACAATTATATTGTGTAAAATAACACAACATGTCATTAGCTGCCATAATGTTTCTGATTCCCACATCATTGCAGCTCCACGAACAATTCCTCAATGAGCTTGAAGCACTCCGAATGCCCTCTTCACATACTTCCTAGCCGTTTCCTGCATTGCTGCAGAGTGGTTTTGTTTGTTGCCTTGTGGTTCGGATATGGTCTTCATAAACGTCATCTACTGAAGATAAATGTCATCAGCAAGATAGTATCGCATGTTATACTCGCGGTCGTTGACAGTGTAGTTGTATGGCGGTGATTCCCCATTACAAAACATCTTGAACACAGGAGATCGTTGAAGCACATTGATGTTGTTGCCAGAACCATGCATTCCAAAGAAAGCATACCAAATTCATAAGTCAAGTGATGCCACTGCTTCGAATATGATGGTAGCCTCTTTGGTGTGACTTCGGCACATTCCACGCAGACCTTTGAGGCAATTATTCCATTGCCAATGCACGCGGCCAATTGAGCATAAAACCTCTTGCCTCTCCAATAGCTAATCCTGCATATTTGGTTCTGTCAGATACTCTGCTCCAGATACCTGCACCACGACGCGGGCAAACCAGACAGTAGTCTTCAAGCATTTTCTCTCCCTCATCCGGACCATCTCACGAAGGACATCGGCGGTAGTATCAAGTGCAAGCATTCTCAAAGCAGCCGTGCATTTCTGCTTAGCAAAGAAAGAAAGCTGGCTGCAACAATCCCTGGTGAGCTTGAAGTAGTCACCGTGTGCCTCCACTCCTTCCATAACGCGTAAAAACAATGGTTGCGCATACGAGAATGCCGACGAAACCATGGATCATCCGAAAAAGTTGGGTCCGGAGCAAATTAGTCCTTGTACAACAGCCTTGTTCTAGACACCCCTATCATGACTAATAACTCTCCCGCCCTTTTGATTGTGCCCTTGAAGTTAAGATTACGCTCCATCTGCCGGTCCATTTCCTCTTGCACACTCATGAACAGATCATATCCACTTCTTCGTCCGAATGTGATGAATCAAAAACTCATTTCCAATCATTTTATCAAGCTACGTTGGTCCATACGCCCCGTCCGCTGAAGCATCGGAATCCATCGTTTTCCCTACAAATAAATCATAGAAAACCTGGTCGGACAATGCGTCGAACACATCAAGGGCAAGGTGCAACCTGAGAGTTGGCATACGTACCTCGGTGGCGTCCGGGACGGTGACGAGGAGGACTGATGGGGGGACTGCAGTGTCGGTGCTGGCGAATCTGAGACTTAGAATGACGATGGAGCTACGAGACGTCCGACGGAGAGGAGGAGGAAGAGAGAAGAGAGCAAATAAAATGGGTAGCTCAGGGGTGGATTTGATGCAACCGTGATGGGGTCGGGCTGTGGATCCGGCGAGCGAAAACATCCGATCATGCTCAGGCCTCCTTGTATCCATTTTACATTTAGGATGGATATAAAGAATATCGATCAGTCCGGCTGTTTGAGGTCCATTTAATGAGTTCGTGTGAATTGTATTTTTTTTTTAAGGCGTTCGGAGCGTTTGAGGGGATTTGAGGCGTCCGGGCCTAGAGCTCTAGGCCCTTCCCCGAGCATTAAGGAGCATCGTGACTAATCACGTGGGTACAAACAGGAGAAACCACAGAGATACCTAAACCCAAAACCGCACTGAAACACCGCTGGAAATGTGGAAATCCAGATCGCAACGGGACAACTCTAACCGGTCAACACTCCCTTGATTAACCACACTAAACAAGCCACCATTCGTTAATAACGCCGCCCGAGGGCACCAGACACCAAAATTTGACGCACGGAATTTACAGCTCCCCAAGCCGCCCGTCCGTCCTCCTCTCCGCGCCGCGCGGGCCCGCCGGCCGCATTATTCTCGCCCGTACCGTTTTTTCACCGACACCCGCGGTAAAAAACACCACCCCGGGCCATCCGGGCCGTCCGATGCCCCGACCGCTCGCATCCGGCGGCGGGACCGCCGCCCACCTACCCCATTAATTGTGCTGGCCGCCCCGTCCCGCGGCAGCATCACCACTTCAGCAGCAGCAGCAGCGAGGTCCAGTCTCAGCTCAGCTCAGCTCACTCTCGCCACTGCTCTCCTCCTACTTTCCTCGCCCCACCCTCGCCAGCGGCGGCGAGCTCCTCCGGCGACGAGGCTCGAGGGGTCTGCGGTCAAGCCCCGTCAGTCTGAATCCTGCGCGCTTCGGTGCGGCCGCACGTCGTCCCCGCTCGCGCCGGCCGCGTGATCTGGTGAGAGCCTTTTGTTTTTCTCTGCTATCTCTTCTTCCCCTCCCCGTTCACGGTGGGGTTGGAGGGGAGTCGCTGGGTGACGGAGATCTGGGGGTGCGAACCGCAATGGCGGCGCTGGGTGCCGGGGGTTTAGCTGGGAGGCGGGTTCAGTGGGGATCTCCACCTCATGCCGCATCTGTGTGACGGCGCAGCATTCTGGTGTGGGTGCTGGGACCGAAGTCATACTAAAATCAAATTGCTTCTTTTGGGCGGTCCATTCGTGAGAGCTGACTGCTCAGATCGCGAACTTCTGGAGCTGCTTGGCCAGATGAGGCCGGCCGGTCAACTGTTTAGGAGTCGGATTCTAGGGTTCCCGGATGTTATTGGCTTAGTGCTGGGCTTAAGGCCAGATAGTATTACATTTGGTAAAGTGGGATCCCCTAGTGTTGAGGTGTTTAGATGTCATTATTGGTGTAGGGCCATCTATGCTTTATTTTTAATTATTAGAGTGCTGCTAATCTGGAGATAAGTCCATCATTAGTTAGTGATGGGGCTCACGAATGCGACACTTGCAGTGCATGTGAGATTCAGTGCCTTCCATGGGCCGACGTGATTGTTTGGGTGGGTTTGCTTTGATTAAGCGTTGATGCCGTCAGGTTTAGGAGTACATTTCGTGCTAAGATCAGTTGTTTGGCAACCAAGATTTATTCTCAGGTGATGCTCCTTCCTTGCAGGTTGTTCTGAAATGGCCGGCGGCATTACTTGTGGATCCTTGCTGCAGAAATTACAGGTATGCGGTTGCCGTCTGCACAACAAGGTTGTTTCTGTTTGTCAACTTGGATTGTGCAATTGATGGTGACATGCTTCTTCTATGAAATCTTCCTGCTGTAGCTTGTATGGGATGAAGTTGGTGAGAGCGACGAGGACCGCGACAAGGTCTTGTACCAGCTGGACCAGGAGTGCCTGGATGTCTACAAGAGGAAAGTTGATCAGGCCACCAACTCTAGGGATCTCCTTATCCAGGCGCTCGATGACTCGAAGATCGAGCTTGCCAGACTTCTTTCTGCCCTTGGGGAAAAAGCTGTAGCGAGAACTGTAAGTTAATATTTTGACAATGCTTAAGAATTGCTGGTTAATTTTTCATCCTAGACAATCCTGTGGAGTACATGCATGATAAATTCTAGTGCATATTCTGTGGAACTAGGAACCGACCTATGAAGCTTTTCTACATTAGCAGTTCCCACCTCATTCTTTTCCTCTCGATGTGCATGATATTGATTGTCATAGCTCATAAGTGAAATGATAACTCACTACGAATGCGTAAAGCCATTTTTTATTATTATTGAAAGTAAATTGAGAATTCTCAATTATGAATGCATGCAGCCTGAGAAGACATCAGGGACAATCAAGCAACAGCTTGCTGCTATCGCTCCAACACTTGAGCAGTTGAACAAGAAGAAGAATGAGAGGAAGAGGGAATTTGTTAGTGTACAGTCACAAATTGATCAAATATGCAGTGAGATTGCTGGCACCACAGAGGTCGGTGAGCAGGTGGCTACACCACAGGTCAACGAGGATGATTTGACACTTGAGAGGCTTGAAGATTTTCGGTCCCAACTCCAGGAGCTTGAGAAAGAGAAGGTAATGCCCACTACTTCCCTAACTTGTTTTTGTTTTTTACATGATCGAAGAGAAAATGTTTTGACTATATCTTCGCCGTTGGTTCCAAATGGCTAACAATAGCTTCTTCCTGCTTGAAAATTGATATGCAGAGCAATAGGTTGGAGAAGGTTCTTGAGTATGTAAGCATGGTACATGATCTATGTACCGTCTTGGGGATGGATTTTCATAGCACCGTGACTGAAGTTCATCCCAGTCTCGACGACTCTATTACTGATAACTGCAAGAGCATCAGTGACGATACATTAGCCAAACTTGACAAGACAGTAGCGACACTTCATGAAGATAAGAAGTTGAGGCTAAGCAAGGTAAAATCACATTTCTTAAAATCGGAAGCACATGCCCTATTACATTCACAATCTCATTGATAGCTTATTTTGTGATCTCAGCTTCAAGAGCTTGCTGGTCAACTGTATGATCTTTGGGACCTGATGGATGCTCCCACACAAGAAAGGAACATGTTTGATCATGTCACTTGCAACAGATCAGCATCTGTAGATGAAGTCACCGCTCCTGGAGCTCTTGCCCTTGATCTAATCGAACAGGTTAGATCACGTTGGAAATTATCTGGTAGGATTGTTCCCCTGTATGAATTGTTTGTTCAGTTCTATTTGACCTTTTCTTTCAATTCAGGCTGAGACAGAGGTTCAAAGGCTAGACCAGCTAAAATACAGCAAGATGAAAGAAATCGCTTTCAAGAAGCAAACTGAATTGGAAGACATCTATGCCGGTGCTCACACAGTAATAGACACCGCAGCTGCCCATATGAAATTGCTGGCACTGATTGAGGCAGGGAACATAGAACCAACAGAATTAATTGCAGACATGGAAGGTCAGATAGCAAAAGCAAAGGAAGAAGCATTGAGCAGAAAAGATATATTAGATAAAGTTGAAAAATGGATGTCTGCGTGTGAAGAAGAAAGCTGGCTTGAAGATTATAACAGGGTATGCTAATAATTTACTTCCGCAAATCAGTGCTGCTGGTTTTAGGACTGGCTTCTGATGCACAAATTCAAAATCCTTCTGCAGGATGACAACAGATATAACTCCAGCCGAGGTGCCCATCTGAATCTCAAACGTGCAGAAAAAGCTCGTATTCTTGTCAGCAAGATTCCAGGTACTTATCTGAAATGCAAACATGAACTAATGCTGTGAACATTTGTATATCTTGGAGACCAATTTATGTTTATTGGATTTTCTTCTGGTCATGTATTTCATCCTACACATGTAAACCTTTTCGTTGCTAATGCAATCAATGCTTTCATTCCAGCGCTTGTGGAAACTCTGGTGGCCAAGACCAGGGCATGGGAAGAGAGTCGTGGTCTGTCCTTTATGTATGACGGTGTACCGCTTCTAGCTATGTTGGACGAGTATGTTATGTTGAGGGAGGAAAGAGAAGAAGACAAGAAAAGAATGAAGGTATCTTCTCTTGAAATTGGAAGCTAATCGCTCCCCAGTTTAGAATGCTCTTGAATTGTCAGTTATATTTCAGTGTCTCTTATACGCGGTCAGTGTTTTAAATATGCTCAATTTGTTTAGAAATAGGCATTGATTGTCTGGTCTGTACACTCTTGAGTTCAGTTTGTTAGGATGCTGTTACATGTCATCATAGGTAGGAAAAATGGAACTGGGAACACTACTTGATTCATCACTAATGCCTGTGGCTGATGTTTCTATATGTGGCATATGCTCTTGACCCCAATTTCAATAACATGAATTCCATTTTCCGTGCTGCATTCACGTCCCAGGAACAAAAGCGCTACGTTGAGCAGAAACTGAACGCTGACCATGAAGGGCCGTTTGGATCGCGAGTCAGCCCGAACAGGCCGGCTACCGCGAAGAAGTTACCTGGCCCAAAGTCCAACGGCACCTCCATGAACGGCACTCCTCCAAGCAGAAGACTGTCAATCAGCGGCCAACAGAATGGAAGGTCTGGGGGGAAGGACAGCAAGAGAGACAGCACGACTAAGGCGGCGTCGTCCCCGGGGAACGGAGCCGCCTCCGCGGCTGCCAAGGAAGACGCGTCCTCCCACATCTCCGACAACGACCTGGCTCCGACCACGCCGTGATCTTTGACCTAATATGGTGTATTATTAGAAGATAAGAAAAGGACATTTGCTGATGGTTTTTCCCATTGTTTTGTGCTAATATAATGTGCTGTGTTTGTAGCGAGGAGAGGGAGTATATGTGACGTCCACCGACCCCTCTGTAGTCCGGCTACCTGGCCAGGGTTTGTTTGCTCCTGGTGTAAAGTGGTGCTCCACTTTTGATTAGTTTCACCGAGGCGTACTATTTTCTACTACCTGTGATCAGACGCTGTAGTATAGACTTTGCTGGTATGTGTTGTTAGTCGTTGGAATAACCTTTTTGTGTGCCCTTCCTGGTCATTTTTTGCCTCCTAATCCTATTAGCATGGTTTTTGTTTCCTTTGGTTTCCCACGTTTGCTTGTGATACTCTGATTTGCCGCCGACGCCTGACGTAGTAGAGAGTCTCTACATGTGGCCGACCGCCATAATAACCACTAATATGACGGTCATCACACACAAAAAAACACACAAAATCTAAAGAAAGACAAAAAAAAATCTAAATCATCAATCCCAGCCTAAATTAATACAATCAAATTGCCCACTCACACCAGCCTCAAGAGTACATAGTGCTCCCTCCATCTAGAATTACTTGTCCTAGATACATCTATATCTGGACAAATCTAAGACAAATAATTTGGATGTGGGTAATAGTAAACAAGAACGAGAGGGAAGAGAAAAAAGTAAGCCATCGGACTTTAGTGCTGCGACACATGAGAAAAGATAATCCTTACAACTGACATATGGCGTATCCTATGAGAAAAGATAATCGTTACAACTGACACATGGCGTATCCATCGCGCATCATCCCAAATAATTAAGATTTCAACTTAGCCTGCAATCACACCAGATCGAGGACGGGTTGGCTAGCGCGTGTGCGGACCACGCGCGAAGTAAATGCAATGTTGCGATGTAGAGCCTAGGTGCCGGGCTTCCTTGATTCGTGTTGTGCTATGATGGTGACTCCGGTCCTGGCACCCATAGAGCCGGTGATCCAAAAATCATAGGGCCTGGATATAGCTCTAGCAGACGTACGTAGCCGATGCACCAAGCTTGGTTGTGTGAAGCATGGAGATAGGTGAGTTGTAGACTAGTAGCTGGTGGGCAGTAGAGCAAGCACGTACACCGAAGAATAAATCTAAGCCATGCCCTCGCTTCTATTGGTTTCTACAGAGAGCGTCTGCTTAGATCCTAGACCAGTCGGTCGCTGTCGAGGTCACCGAGGTGATCTTACAACACTGCCATGGGGATTTCTCGTGATTTAAGTAGGCAAGCTGCAAGCAGTGGTGGTGATTGGCTGGGTTGTGTCGCTGCCTTAGGGAGAGACGAAGTGATGGTGAAAGCAAGCAAGATCTGATGGTGCTACCGTGGGGATAGCCAAAGTTAAGACGTCAACTACAAACTCGTTGCGGACTCAAAGTGAACATGGATGCGACGAGCCTAATTCATGGATCGATGCCAGGTCTTAATGTTGTTAGGGCTGGGATTGGATGGATGTGGAGGGTGGTGTGCTTATTGGATTCCCATGAAAGATTGTGGTCTCCCCGTCGATCTGACCGTCACCATCGTAGACGAGATTGTGGCCCTCCCACGACGAGCAAGGGCAGTGTAGGAGACAATAGGGGGTAGGGGTAGATGCGGGGAGGGATGTCGGTGGCTGCTTGAGGTCGCATGAGGAAAGCCTTGACGACCCGTCTTTATCAATGAAGGTGGAAAACATGAAGTCGAGACGAGATAGGAGTTCGAGTACTTGTTGGCCCAGTCTGGTTCCTCATTTTTGGATGTATTTTTTTCGCGTGCAAGCGGACTCTCGATCGATTCTAAAAGGGAGAGGGGCTTTTCGGTAGATGTGCATGACGGACCAAAAATATCACCTCCCTTTATTAATGGGATAGATATAATGTTCTTCGTGTTTGTTGGTTTATGTAGATACTCACATTCGACGAAATTTCTTAATACTTGATTGTTGTGTTTCTAATTAGAGCACCCCAGATTCAGCCAACATGAAGATATGATAACAGGAAGATATTGATTATAAATTTTGAAAATCCCGTGGCAATGTACGGGCGTTCTACTGGTAACCATTAATATGACGGTCATCACACAAAAAAACACACGCTAGCGGGATCGTCATATGCCTCGTCATTGCCATATACTCCCTCCGTTTTTATTTACTCTGCATATTATCTTGTCATATACTTCCTCCATTTTTATTTACTCTGCATATTAGCTTTGACCGAAGTCAATCTTGCCATATACTCCATCCGTTTTTATTTACTCTACATATTAGCTTTGACTAAAATCAAATTTTATAAAATTTAACCAAGTTTGTAGAAAACAATATGATCATCTACATAACAAATTTATATGATGTGAAAATATATGCAACGATGAATCAAATGATATTAATTTGATGATGTATATGTTAATATATTTTTCTACAAACTTGTTGAAAATATTTAAGGTTTGACTTTATATATTGTTCTACAAATTTATGGAACCTCAGTATGAATTCAACATTCATTGTCGCCCAAAGGTCATGTATCCAATGCCTCGACTTCCAAGTCTTCGCAATCACAGCCCAACTGATCGCATGGTCTTCAGCGAGAAATGCTTCAAATATGGCAATACCTTCTTTGATTCTGATCGTAATCCATATGACCATCAGAAGGTTCAGTCTGATTGCTTCTGGAGCCACCTTCAATGAAGCTATTACATGTGCGTGCTCTATGGCGAGAACATGATCTTTCCACACAAGAGGCTCAGCTTTAAAGCTATGAGTGGTCTTCCATGTTTTGATCAGGCCCTGAATTGTCTTCGAGATGTTGGATTGTTGCCCTTCGTTGTCGACCATGAAGACTGGAATGAAGAACTCATTCTTCAATTTTATGCAACTCTTCACATCTTAGGTTTCAGCAGAGATTTGAAGACATGGGCGTTAGACTTCATGATCAGAGACGAGCATATCAAGGCTCCTTCTCTGGAACTTTTTGCTACCACTCCTCTTGCTACATCTGGAGAAGAGTTCCATCCACAATCTGCTGCATATGTTGAAGCTACTAAGAACACTTTCAAGTGTCTGAGCCCAATATGACAGAAATGCTGACACTGATGAAGCCAATGGCTCCTAATGAACCCTTGCCCATGACATTCTTTGTTGAAGATCTTCAGTACTTGCCGAAGACTCTCTACCATATTCTTCGTCACACCATATGGCTAATCAAGGGACATTAATCTTCAAGCAAGCTAGTTGGCGCCATGAAGACACTAATATACAACACGTCTATGGCATAAAGTTCAATCTTCAGGACTTATTCTTGCGCAACCTTGCTGCTTCTGGATCGAATCTATTTGAGCCTAAGATCTATGCACCATGGATCATGCGCTTCATCAAGCGAAGGACAAATACAAAATATCTGCCTTCTGCCCGCAATCATGTTGTGTTCCTTCCAGAAGTTGATGTCATTCATGAAGACATTTATCCTTCTAAATGCAAGAACCCCATTGTCGAAGGCACAAGTGGTACAACTCATATCGAAGGGCTTCACATTCCAAATGATCCCGCCAGAGCTAGAATGATTGGCACCATTCGCCCTTCACAACCCAGTGCTACTGCAACTGAAGCCACTGCCAGCACTGTACCTCAACAGAACCAACCCATACGAGAACGGGCAATGATTGATCGAGAGCTTGTAGTATCTCTTCATCAGAAGTAGGATCGACATCATGAATGGATCAGGCGCCAAATGCAATCTCTTGTGTCCGATATCAATCGTATTCGTAACCTCTCCATCAAGAACACATTTGTGTCCCATGAGACATGCAGGCGTTCGTGGAAGACATTGACCATGCTGGCTCCTGAGGATGATCTTCGTGATGACGGCTTCAAAAATAACTTCAGATTCTGCGCTCCTCCTCCTCGAACGGAGATGTGGCGCAAGACGCCATCGCTCGAAGACAATGACTACTCTTCTTCAGCATCGTCTGTTCATGCCAATCTCACTGATGATGGTTCTTCTTTCTTTTATCACTTGGGAGCCATGCGAGATGAAAGTCTCATGCACGGTTTTGCATGAGAGAAAGAAGCGAGGAATCCTCTTTTCGACTCT
>CBMN010035387.1:0-14001 GCA_000582825.1 Hordeum pubiflorum | reverse complement strand
ATCAACCTGACCATGAAGGTCTATTCCTGCAAGCAATCAAAAACAAGCAAGAATATGATAAAACAATCTGAATATTGCGGATAAATATGAAGTATTGATAAAGATCCGAAAGCGGTCTTGGTCTGGTCGTTGGGCACAAACGAAGTACACGAAGTTGCAATGACTAACTTTTAACTAAACAAAGCCCCAAAGAAAAAGCTACTAGATTGATCTACTTATAAAGGAGCAAGGGGTGGCAGCCAAGGAGGTGAGAGGACGTCCCAAGGCAGCCTAAAACTAACCATAGGTCGTACAAGGCCCGTGGGCCCAAGTGGAGGTGATGCAACACCTTTGGACATGTAGTTTGACTCGGATTCTGCTACAACGTCAGATTGTTTCGTCAATATCGCCATGCGAACGAATTTGAAGATGAATCCAACTGGGCTAGAAAGTGCATGAAATCTACTTTCCAACAAAAAAAGAATCTCCCAGTTCGGAGTCCGCATAAAAAAGCTGTTGGCGTTTTGAAACAGGTATGTCTGTGCAGTCCGAATCTGAGTCCACAACGTGGGGGTCTTGGTCTCTATCTTTTCTTGGACCAAAAGTGACGTGAGAAGACTTCTTGAACAACACGTAATCATTTCCTTTGACGTGAGAGGACTTCTTGAACATCACTTAATCATTTCCCCTTCCTTTATCTTCATACGTGGTTCGTATAAGTGTTCGACAATTCTACATTTAGGCATGGAATAAAAATAGGTGAAGTATTTTTGTTCCAGATAACATAAATAAATTATTGCATAATTATTATAAGAAATCACCTCACAAATATGCATGTATGCAATATTTTTGGTTGAATCCAAGGTAGCCATGTCCTCATCAACATGTCGAGCTTCGAAGACCATTGATCCATGCCGCGGTGTGCAGGCATGACCACGGCCGAGATGGCGTGGCCGAACTACATTCTTATTTTGTGTGCTGGCATGTGTGTCGGCCCCCTGACAAGTGCGCCCAGCTTGAAAACTGCGCATTCTTTTTGTAGGCTGGCATATGTATGCCGACCGCTGGCATATCGCTGGCGTGAACTCTTGACGCTGGCATGATAGATGGCGTGATGTGTGGCCGCATGCCATTTTAGCTTTAAAATCGGCTAGTGCACGGACGCAAAATGGATCGACGCGTTTAACGCACGGCCGACCCATTTACAAAAGGAGGCGGATAAACCGACCCAAACGGACAAAACACGGACAAAGCGCGCATCCATTTGGGTCGCGGGTTGGAGTTGCTTTTACGAACGTGTTCAGATATCTGAAATCTTGTAAACCAAACGCAAACCAAGGTGGTTTCACGGGTGTCTGGACCTCCACCCACTCTCATCCAAAGAATCTTCACCGCGTGATGCGGTCTTCTCACAGTCAATCCGCTTCAGAGCGGATACGATCCACACAGCATTGATGTCGGTCATAACAACGCGGCGGAGAAGGCTACTTCGACGCCGCATTGAAGTCGGCTTTCTGTCTTCTAGCCCGCCCGCATCTATTTAAGCACGGCCTTGACGCCGTCCCAACCACACCGCATCACTCCTCGCTCACCACCTCTTCGGTCCTCCTCTCTCTCCTCCGACACCATCCACACCGCACCATGAGGCAGTCATGGTTCTTCACACAAGCATGCGGCGGCTCCGGATCTCCTTTTGGATCCAGGTCATGACGCCACCGTTGTCGCTCTATGGTCCAGTTGGGTTGTGCGCCACTGCTCTATTTGACATAGAATGCAGAAATAAAAGGTCCCACGCTCAAACGTTGACCAAACGCGTTCGTGGATGTTTGAGGGGCTAGGTATGTTCATTTTGGTCGTAAATTACGCTTATTAATTAGTTCACTAGTACTCCATCCAATCCGAATCAAAATTTCTTTTTACGGGTAAATCTGAATAAATTGATGCAACCTTTATCTAATGTCTACTATTATACACTGTATAGATGTTGCGTCAATTAATTCGAAAGAATTAGTTATTTACTATTGTTATTAATTTGTGTTGGGTGTTGATGCTTCTCTTGCCCCTTCTCATTTTTTTACTTTAGGAAAACCTGTAAAGCTTTATTTTTTTGGCAGGTAAACATCTGATCTATTCATCTTCAAACATGGTAATGCAACGAACATCAGAAATAAAAAAATTACATGCAGATTCATAGACCACCTAGCGACGACCACAAGCACTGAAGCGAGACGAAGGCGCGCCGCCATCATCGCACCTTCCTCATCGGAGCCAGGCAAAACATGTTGTAGTAGACAGTCAGGAAGTCATCATGCTAAGATCCCATAAGACCAACGCACCTGAACAACAACCGCCGCCGATGAAGAGTAAGGTAGATCGAAAGGATCCAACCTAAAAATACACGAACGTAGACGAACGACGAACATATCCGAACAAATCCACCAAAAACAGATCCACCAAAGACACACCTCCACGGATCTTTAGAGTGACCTAACAAAATATGACAGCCGGTCGCTAGCGCTAACACAGGCTTTGCTAATTTGTGAGCCTAGGTATTCCAGGTTTTAAATTCATGTCTGGTAGAGGTATATAAGAATTAAAAGCCGTAGCCCGTTCTTTGATTTTTCATGGGCAATTGCTCTTTTTTTTTCAGGCAAAATTGCTCATTCTCGGTTTTTTTTTAGACAAAATTGCTCATTCTCGTGGCACCTGAATCTGAAGCAGGCCGAGGAAGCAATGTTAAAGCCCAGCCTGCTCTAACCCAGCAGGAAATGGACGTACACAATTCGGGCCTCCAAGCCGAACCAACGCTACGGCCCACGCTTCTTGCATCCCCACTGGCTGCTTCTGCTTGCTTCAATTCCCAAGAAAAGAAACACCCAACCATAAACAGCAGCGGAGTCTGGCTGTTGACCCCGCCGCCACCAATTCACCACCGTCGTCGCCGCCGCCGCCGCCGCCGCCGCCGCCGGGGCTCCCTTCTCCTGCCCACTCCCATCCTCCCCTCAGGTAGTTGGCCTTACGCTCCCCATCTCCTCGTGTACGTATCTCCCCCGTCTTTTCTTGATCCATTCCCCTTCCATTTAATCGATTATCACGCCTGCATCTAATTACTTAATTAGGTAGGTGATTTGGTGCATGCGTTGGGTTGAAACAGCGATTGAATTCCAAGCCTACGGAGCAGAGCGGTCCCTCCCACTGAACCCTCTTCTTCTGCCTCATGATTAGGTCTTGAATCCTATTTGTTCATCAGTCAATTCCCTATGCATATGTGCATATCAAACATATCACACTGCTCATTAAGCAATTTGCAGTAGCTTCTGGCAGCACAAAACGAGCAAAATTGGCTGCTGCTGAGGCAATTGCCCTGTTTAGTCTTTTCTTTCTTTACAAAAAAGGACAGAGCTTTGTACGTCACAGAGTTATGTTGTTACAATCTCTATCTTCACATTTTCGATTTTTCACATGGGCGGTAGGAGGGTATCAACAGTTCTGCTCAAACACAAGTATATGGTTGAGGCATTGTTTTGCACCTATATTATACTATCGTTGAGCCATTGTTCGTGTGCATGCACATCAGCGGATGCTGTTTGGCTGTATGGGCTATATTCTGTTGCATCTACACAGCGGCGTCTAGAATATCATTCATTTTATCATACTCCTCAAACTACATTTTCTTCCTTGTCTCATGTTTTCCCCTCTTATCTGTTTGTTACCCCTGTTCAGAAACGATTAATTCATATGGGATCATCTGCCAAGAGTCAGGAAATCGGGTCAAAAAGAAAGCGGATGAACCAAGATGAACGTACAGCGAAGCACATCGCATGGCATTCCTCTGGGTACCAAGGCCACCATCCGCAACAGAGGCCTACACGGAATGGCGGTTCAGTCGCCCCCTCGCTAGGGAGGGGAAAAGATTTCCATGTTTCAGGAGATCTATTATTTCTGACGACCAACCCATACCAACAAGATGTAGAAAGTAGGTACATTCAGGACAAAAAGAACGGGGTAATCACTTGTTTGGTCTGTGGCAAGGAAGGACATTACAGTTGCAACTGCCGTTTCAAGGACCAAGAGCACAAAATCGTTTGCACAGTCTGTGGCAAAAATGGCCACTGTAGCATGTGGTGCTGCCAGAAGAACAAATCGGAGATTCGCGCTTGCACCCGCTGTGGAGAGATAGGGCATAGTACCAGTACACATGGTCTCAGTTGCTCAAGCTGTGACGAGTATCATGAGGATGGAGAGTGCCGATTGAGCCAAGTTAAATGCTTTCTTTGTGAATCTCAGGATCATTATCTTGCTCGGTGCCCCTGGAACTCAATATTGACTGAGGCATTTCAGGGTCAGAGAGAGAACTTCCAAGCTGCTCTGCGGCTTGCACTATCGAAACAAGGCAACCCATCATCTAGACCTGCCAAGTGTTCCGCAAAATCAGAAGGAAAAGTAATGACCGCCAACAAGTCTAGTCCAATTTGCTTTACATGCCGTGAAGGTCACTTTGCCTTTCAATGTCCTCAGAACAGCCCCGGCCAGTTCGAAAAATTTGAAGAGAGCAGCACTATAGCTACATCCTCCAACCTGTCCAAAGAATTAGAAGAACGGGACCCTGGTACTCGTACTGCTAAACAATCATCAGAAATGAAGCCGATATTATATGATCGATGTTGCCCCTCAAAAGCAAAAGTACTGACCCCCAACAAGTCTAGTCCAATAGTTAGAACATGTAAAACAAAAACACAAGGGAAGAAAAGGATATGCTTTACATGCCGTGAAGAAGGTCACTTTGCCTTTCAATGTCCTCAGAACAGCCCCGGGCATTTTGAAAAATTTGAAGAGAGCAGCACTATAGCTACATCCTCCAACCTGTCCAAAGAATTAGAAGGACGGGACCCTGGTACTGGTACTGCTAAACAATCATCAGAAATGAAGCCTAAATCAAAGGTCCGATGTGTAAGGTGTGGTGAGGAAGGGCACAGGCGCAAGAGGTGTCCCTTGAGATATCAATCATTGACAATGTACACGCCTAGTCCTTTGGTTACAGCAGACAACACACCAACAGGAGTGCTTACATGCTTCAGGTGCAAGGAAGAAGGCCACTACGCCAGACAATGCCCTCAGAAACACCAGAAGTGTTAAGACTGCTCCACCAAGAGCTATCGGTAAAGCAAACAGTGGTAGTCATAATGACTATACATGTCATTACATTTTCGATCACACCGAGAAGCAGCTTGGGAAGAGATCTTGGCACTAAAGATACAACCAAGGGAAAAGATACTCACTGAGCTGAGCCAGACCTCCTCCCTTGACCAAAAAGTTACTGCACAGTTACCATCTTTTTCTTGTGATACTATAGCGGTTGAAAGTTTTGAAGGAAGGGCATTTATACCATGTGTTTTCGGAATGTGTTTTTCTGAGATTATGTTGGTGCCAATTGACGATCTGATGAGAAGACATTCCCAAGATGGGATTCACAACCGCTTGCATTGTGCAAGTTTACTGGCTTATTCCTTGGTAGTAAATGCTTCTCCATACTTCATGTACTTGATGAACAAGTGTACGGGATACATCTGGGTAAGAACCTTTTGTTTTGTTTCTGGTAGATAGCCTAGCGAAGTTTTTTTGGCAGGAGCACACATAACAAACTTAGGCAGATGAAGGCTTTAAAAGACTTGTGTTGGCAGTCTGAATGTTCACTAGTCCTGCACTGACTAATAACCTTCAAAGTACTGCAGTTACTTTCTTTCAAATGAACCTCTGCATATGTGTTATTTGTATCGAAATGCATACTGCTGTTGTCTTCTCAAAGATCCAAAATAAGCTCTCCACTTGACCATTCCATAACATGCATTCGGAATAACGATTTGCTGAAGAGAAAAAGGTTACTCATCCTTGCTCAATACATGGGGCGGTCGATTGCTGAAACATATATAATGTTGATCCCTAAGTTATACTGTGGTTAATTTGTCAAGCTGCACTTTTGGACCATTGATTTTCAGTGATAACATAATGATATAATCATAGAACTCCAGTATAGCCTGAAAACGCGGAAACCCTACATTGTACTTGTACATGAGTATGCCCCAAGTTTCGTTGCTTGTTTGAACAATGGTCTGAGAAATGTAGAAGTAGAGTACAGTGCTTATAAAAACCAACATATGAGCACTAGTCCATCCCCTAGCTGAATTTGACTGCTTTACTTGGTATGGCTTATATTCAAATTATCATTGAAGATCAATCATGGCACATGTTATCTTCAAAAACAAGGAGCTTCTGCAGAGTTCTACTTAGAATTAATATCTATTTGTTAATTGTGTGTGTAACAGGGCATCAGCAGACAGTAGCAAGGCCGGAAAGTGGAAACTCGCCGTGTATAATTCGAATTATCCGGCCTTCACATTTTGCTTCACTAGGTAACGACCCTTGGTTTCAGTGACTACATAATGATATAATCATACAACTCCCATCTAGCTGAAAATGTGTAAATCCGACATCGCACTTGTATATGAGTATATGTATATTTATCCCAAGTTTCATTCATGTATACTCAAAGAAATTGTGAACAATGTAAAAGGAGTTCAGTGCAGCCTGTTAGTTTGTATTTTGATTCACTACGTCAGGACCCTTGATTTCAGTGTCTACATATATCATAGAAATAGGTAAACCCGACATGGCACTTGTATATGAGTATATCCCAAGTTTCATTCACGTATAGTCAAAGAAATTTGAACACTGATCTGAAAAATGTAAATGGAGTTCAGCACAGCCTGCTAGTTTGTTACTAGTAGCATCTTTTGCTTATAAAAGCGCCAGATTATCACTGTTACCTTGTAGATTAAATTGGGTATAGAACCAACGTTTGAGCACTAGTACCCAGCACGAATGTTGCAGAGTTGTACTTGGAGTTCAGCCCAGCACGCTTCACCGCCATTTCCGGATCCTCCCACGGCGCGGAACACGGCCGACGCCAGCACGACCGCCTTGCCGTCCAATCCGCTCGTCGTCCCGCGCGCACCGGATGGCAAAATCCGTGAATGCTTGATCGTCGTGTTCACAAACGGTCCTAGTCGACTGCAGAACTCGTCGGTGGAGCCGCATGCAGTTCCAGTTGGGGACGACGGCGAGCATGCCGTGTGCAATGGCACCAGGGATGTCGCAGAACGGGACGTCTTCGTGCACACGTCGTCTCGTCGCAGACGAGCAGGCGAAGCTTGCTGCACCCAGCCGCAAGTGACCTCCTGCTCTGGCCGCCGAACTGTGAAACCAGCCGGACAGTGTCCAAGTAGGCGTCGTCCGACGACTTGGCGCTCGTGCTCATCATGTTGCCGTAGTCAACGTCTGCACATTTGCGTATCGATATTCAATATGCTACTCCCTATTAGTATCAAAAACGCTCTTATATTGTGGGACGGAGGGAGTATTGTTGTTGTCTAGTTATGTCAGCTACTACTATCTCCAATGATTATGTTCCATGCTGTTGTTTAGTTACATCTATCGGTCTGGCCTTGTTATTATTCAAAGTTTGATTCGATCCGGCGGCGGTCGGCCGGGAGATCGCCGTTGGGATGCTCCAAGCACATGATCGCACGAGCCTTGCTAGACTTGCGTGAATAGCGTGGCCTCTCGGAACCAACTCATCTGTACTGACCAACACTAGTACCCTGACTGACTTTGCAAGGCTTCCCTTCAAGTCAACGCCTCTCATCTCCAGCCTTCTTCCACGATCAAGCTCAAGGGGACCGGGAGATGTGCGTTTCATGGTTGGCTGCTTGGTTGGTTCCCTATTCACTGCAGTCTGTTTGTACATGCATGGTTCGTGCCAACGGCTGCTAGAACCAACCTTACCATCTACTAGTGCAGTGCAGGTCGATGGAGATCGGCAAGAGGATCCCCGCCTCGCGGCGGATTAGTCCTCTCGGCGTCTTCTGGCTCTGTCTCTGCTGCGTCACCTCGTCCTCGTCCCAGTCGTCCCGTCGAGGCGAGCTCCCGACGTCGTTCGGACGCCCGGCCGTTCCCGGCCATGACCACCTCCGGGCCGCCGACGTGGCGTGGCAGTGCCGGTCCGTGCTCTCCTCGGCGGCCAGGCTAACGGCTGACTGCCCCATGGTTCAGGATCTACACTTCGCCAACGGCGACTGGCACCAGGACGCCGGCCGCGCGCCGCTGATGCCGTTCCCTGGCGCTCACAGCGGCGACGTTGGTGCCGGCCCCGAGTTACTACTTCAAGAGGCCACCCCTCTCGCCGCCTTCACGCTCACGCACGCCGACACGGTGCGGCGGCAGCGCGCGAGACGCTCCCTCAACGTCAGTGGGGTGATCACCTTCACCATCAGCCGCAACTGCTGCTGCTCCGACGACAAGCCCGAGATGATGGATCCACACCGTGGCCGGAGGCCGTCACCGGAGTTCAAGCTCCTCCCTCGTGTTGCCAAGCTCAAGATACTGCTGGAAGGCGTCTACACGGAGACTGGCACTGACGGTGGCGGTGGCCAGAGGGTGCTGTGCATGGTCGGGAATGCTCTCCTCCCCATGCGAGGCGGCGGCGGCAGCAACGCCACGGAGGGGCCGTGGGACTGGGCCAAGAATATCGGCGATGGCAGCAGCAACTTGGAGCCGCCGGTCGTTGCCAATGACAACATAGTGCTCGTTCTACGGTACCCAAAGGCGCAGACATTGACGACCCGAGCGGTGCACGGCGAGATGATGAGCACGAGCGCCAAGTCGGACAGCGTGTACTTTGACACTGTCCGGCTGGTTTCGCAGTTCGGCGGCCCATACGCCAGTTACCGTTTCCGGCCGGAGGAGGAGGACACAACTGGAACTGGGTGCAGCACGTCTCCCCTGTTCTTCTGCGACGACGACGTCGCCGGTGCCGGTGGCTGTGCAGCGGACCTGCACGAAGACGTCCCTTTCTGCGACATCCTTCGTGCCAATGAGCACGGCGTGCTCGCCGTCGTCCCCAACTGGAACTGCGACTCCACCGACGAGTTCTGCAGTCGACTAGGACCCTTTGTGAACACGACGGACGGGGCGTTCACGGGTTTCGCCATCGTGATGCAAGGCGTTCGGTGCGAGCCGACGAGCGGGCTGGATGGCAAGGCGGCCGTTCTGGTGTCGGCCGTGTTCCGCGCCTTGCCGCCATGGGAGGACCAGGAAACGGCGGCGAAGCGTGCTGGGCTGAGCGGCATGACGCTGTCGGCGGAGGGCGTGTGGAGAGCGTCGACCGGGCGGCTTTGCATGACGGCCTGCCTGGGCACCGGCACCGGCAAGGCGGCGTGCAAGCACCACGTCTCCTTGTACATCCCCACCACATTCTCCATCACCCGCCGCGGCATCCTCATGGGGCAGATAACCTCCATGGATGGCAGTCATTTCCCGCTGTCGTTCCACCGAGCATTGCATCCCAGACAGGCCTGGAACAAGGCTGGCCGCTCCGACGAGTGGCTGCGCATGGCGTACAACTACAACAAGGTGGTGCAGGCCATGGAGCTTCTCCGAAGGACCAAGCCGTCCAGGATCTCCAGCAACCTTGCCGCCATGTCTCTGATTAGCTATCCAAGGAAACGTGCCCATGGTGACACGGCGAGCCTCTCCGAAGATCTCCAACTCCGTTTCCGGGTCGTGCCAAAACTGCACCCTGTGCCGGAATGGATCATCAAGGGACAATCCTCTGAGCGCTTCTTTGAGCTGCAAATATTCTCAATTGGGCCGCTCGTAAGCCACGTGCCCCGCCAACAGCCAGAGCGATGGTCTAGCGTGTCGGCAACACAAGATCGAGATGCCATGGAGCAGCGGCAGGAACTAGTGAACGTGTCGGCCGTGTTCACGGTCACCGGCGGGGTCTTGGGAGGGCGTCCGATGATGTCGCTGGAGGGCGTGTACAACCCGGAGGACGGGCGGATGCACCTGGTCGGCTGCCGAGACGTGGAGGCCCCATGGCAGGTCGTGTCAAAGATGAGAGACCTTGAAAGCGGGATGGACTGCTCCATCGAGCTGGAAGTGCAGTACCCGCCGACGACGATGCGATGGCTCTTCAGCCCGTCGGCCAAGGTCTACATGTCCAGCACAAGGGCCGCCGGCGATCCGCTTTATTTCGACCGGACCGAGCTCCCAGCGCTGGCCTCCTTTTATCCCCGGACGAGGTCAAACGGATTCGTGGAGCAGAACCTGGAGGGGATCGTCTGCCTCGCCATGCTGTCGGCCGTCACCGCCGCCGCCTTCAGCCAGCTGCGTTACATGGAGTCCCACCCGGACGTCGTGCCGTACATCTCCCTCGCCATGCTCGGCGTCCAGGCGCTTGGCTACGGGGCCGTGCTGGTCGCGGACGCCAAGACGCTACCGGCGTGGCCGAGGTCGTACAACGACGACGGCAACTACAGCTACAGGACACACGTACGGCGCCTGCACTGGGACATGGACTGCTCCGTGAAGGCCCTCGCCCTCGCGGCGCTCCTCCTCACGCTGCGCCTGGCGCGCAAGGTGCGGCGGTCGAGGGTCCGCGCGCGGGCGCGGGCGCGGCTGGAGCCAGGACGCGTCCCGAGCGACGGGGCCAGGGCGCACCTGGTCGGCCTCATGTTCGTCCTCACCGTGCATTGGCTGCTGTCCACGTACGGCGAGCCATCCCCACCGCGGCATGTGGTGTACATCCAGCAAGCGCAGGGCCAGGGGGAATCCTATAGCCGGCCCTCGTACGATATGGCCGCCATGGTGGAGCGGTACATCGGCCTGCTGAAGGAATGGTTCCTGCTGCCGCAGGTCATGGGAAACGCCCTGTGGCGCGTGAACTGCCGGCCTCTGAGGAAGAGCTACTACGCCGGAATCACCGGCATGTCGATGCTGCCACATGTCTATGGATTCCTCCGGCCATCTTCCGCCCTTGACATGTACCCTGTCCCTTACGAGGGACAAGACATCACCGTGGACTTCTACTCCAAGGTTAGTGGCACGGTGGTGCCGCTCGTCGCGGTGTTGCTCGCCCTCTTGGTTTACGTGCAGCAGCGCTGGAACTACAGGATCCTAGGGTGGGTGATACTCGGGAACAAGAAGAATAAGTTGCATCACGTGTACTGATTATCACTGAAGGGTCAGCTGCTTCAAACAAGACCGGAGACAATTGTGCTTCAGTTTCTGCTAGTTGTAAATGGTTTGTTTCTGACACAGGATCATTATTTTTGTATGGGGGCGAACACCTGATTTTAGCAAGATCTTATTTATGTTTTTAAAATATAAAACGCATCACGTTGCTTTCAGTCAAGCAGGTGTGTCTATGTATCAATGGCTAATCCTCGTCGTGGTTCTTCTGCTTGTTGTTCTTCGGTGACAGACTGTACTGTTTTTTTATTACATTACTGGTCCTTTTTTTTTTACATTGAGTGTACTGGTCTTTGTCATTACAAGTTGTGTTCCCTTTCTTAGTTTAGACCCTGACAAGTGCCACATGTGTGACACAAACACATGACAACTTCGAACGTTTTTTATGACAAGTTTAATGATGTGAGGATGACAACTTTAATAGTCAAGCATCGCAACTTCCTTTTTAGATGGCAAATATCAGTTTTTTTCTTGGATTTGTTTTTTTTGCGTGACAACTTTAGTTTAAAACATGCCAGTGCCCAAGTGCTTCGTGTCACGCGTGTGACACTTATTATTTGGGCTTAATTTTACCTTTGTATTTTTAATGTGTGTTGCGTTGTAAGCTATCCAGTCAGCCTCTTTGTATGGTTCGCTCTTTGTGACTTGTTGTTTATTGTAATTTCTGGCTGGTTTTTTTTTTTGAAAAAGAGGAACGGAGCCCCGGCCTCTGCATCAATTGATGCATGCAGCCTTCTGGTTGGTTGTTGGCCTTGTAAATTCAAAGTTGGGCTCGTCTCGAGCCTCCGTTCTAGAAAAGAACATTTAGCTAGGGCTCATTGTAGCTATATGTAAGTTGCTTCCGTTCTAGAAAATTTGTGTAAGTAATTTTCTCACCGTTTATTGTTTCTTCAAGATTCATGTTTTCTTTCTTGTGTTGTTTCAAGGTTATTGTGCGGAAATTCTGACTTGCCTCTATTTGAGTTCAATTGATTTTTTATTGGGCTTGAAGCTTGTTACCTGTTGTTTTTTCTTCTTCTTTTCATTCATTTCCATTTTCTTTATGGTATTTTTAGGATGTTTGGTGATTGTAAATGTATGCAGGCAAGTACCATATAATATGTGTGCAAGTTATCTTAGAGTCCAAAAATTGCATTATTATATGCTTATTAGAGGCGGGGGCGCGCCCATGGCTGGTTGTCAACTGTCCTGTGATAGTTTTTTTTGCGGGGTAAAGGATTGTATTGATTAAATAATTATCACATTACAATCCCGTAGGATGAGGTCTAAAATTTCATCAGGCCCTGATCCTAACCAAACTACTGTTCGTTCCTCTAGACGACCAAAACGAGCAAGCAAATCGCTCGCTTGGTTCATTTCCCGGGGGATTTTGTTGACAATGAACCGCCTCCCTTGATTCATAAGATGCTTCACATGCTCAACTAGATGACCCAGCTGTGAGCTATCTCGAGATGAATTATTAATCATCTTAGCGACCTCCATGGAATCTGTTTCCACAAGGACATCCTGCCTTCCATACAAGCACTTGGTTCAGCCTCAAGTGCTGATCCGCAACGGCAAAGAAACCGGCAGGAAGAGAAAACAATTTGTCCTTGCTCATCACGAAGGATCATGCCTGCCCCTGCCGCACCTGTACTCTCACTGTATGACCCATCAATATTCAGCTTCAGCATGCCAGCGGGTGGTCTCTCCCAACTTTTGGTTGTAGCAGGTGTAATATGCGAAACTACAGCCGGCCCCGGTCCATCCACTACACCTTTTCCTCTAATGATTTGCTCAGTAGTCTGGTTCTTTATTTGCGATAAACTCGCCAGATAACTGCATAAGAAACGTCGGGATCCTTCGACGGATGGAAAAGGCTCGTCATGAGTAAGCTCATTATGTCCATGCCACACTCTCCAGAGGATCATCAAGATACGAGCACAGTCCTGGTCAGTGCGTGGGATTAGAAGCTTCGGGATCCACTCAGTTTGTAGGCGCTCCATAATCGCATGTGAGGGAAGGTCCCAGACGTCACGCATGGCGCTCCATAAAGCCCGAGCTGGCGGGCAGCGATAAAGAGCATGCTTTACATCCTCCTGTTCCTGCCCACAGATCGTGCACACTCCGGTGACCGGGATATGATGATTTTTTTTATTCTCTTCTGTTGCCAGTGAATTTGTGATTGCACGCCATGCAAATGTATGGACTTTGGGAGGAACCAGCAAACTCCACAGCTTCTTCCAAATCTCATGATCACCATTCGGCCTAGTACTTGTGGCTGGCACATTCCGAGCATGCTCTGTCCTGTGATAGTTACTCTGAGCTGCCATGTTGTCTGCTCATCTTGATCCCTTCCACAAACCATTGCCTAGTCAAATTACTGCATTAATGGCAACCTTGTTTTTTCTCGCAAAAATAATAATAAAAAAATGGCAAGCTTGTTGCCCTTTTTCATTCAGCCAGAAGTACTCACCTGTATGAATTGTCCGAAGAGACTTTCACGCCCGCGCGCCGGAGCGATCGATCTATCCAAAGCTGAGCGCTCACCCAACCATTTTTTTCCTTGGGGCCCACCACGTCAAAAATCTACCATAGTGGTCACTCAACACATGATTTTCTACATACATGTGATGGTAGCATGCACCGATTGCCACGTGTGCTGCTAACTCTAGTGGTAGATCTATCGACAACGTGGCCATGTTTATCGCTACCATGTGTCACATCACATAACTCGAGCGTAACTAGTTGGTAGTTGATCGCTACCATGTAACACAACTTATAGCGCAACCGCCTGTGATCCACAGAAAAAGCACACGAGATATAATCTAAAACGTTGGTGATACATAAAAGATCGTAACGGTTTGCAGCACTCGTACGTGTGCGTAGGAGCTCCTCAATCGTTTGCAATAGCACCGTATCTCACACGTGAGCCAACAGGAAACCGTGCCCGAT
>CBMN010035382.1:0-12874 GCA_000582825.1 Hordeum pubiflorum | reverse complement strand
CCGATCCATATTAATTGTCGCTGAAGTGGATGTATCTAGACGTATTTCAGTNNNAGATACATCCGTTTGAGCGACAACTAATATGGATCGGAGGGAATATATTTTGTTTGCTATTGGCGCATCTGTCTACAACACTAGTGATCACGCACGTCAATGCACATCTTGTTCATGATAATCGTAGTTCTCACCTTTCATTGTTATCCTTAGGTATGCAAAGAAGCTGGCTTTGGTACAAGTCTTTTTGGGAGATTGGTTACACTGAAATTCGATAAACATTTGCTGAATATACAATATCGCATGAATCCTTGTATTAGCCTGTTTCCAAATGCTCAGTTTTATGAGAGGAAGATTTTAGATGGTTCAAATGTCCTGTCTCCTAGCTATAACAAGGATTATACATGCCTGCTGTTTGGCACCTACACTCTTATAAATGTCACGGATGGACGGGAAGACAAAGAGGGCGCAGGAAACAGTCGACGAAACATGGTTGAAGTTGCTGTTGTTCTGCATCTCATCCAAACCATCTTTAAATGTATGTCTAAGCTAAACCCTATCTTTTCTTGCAACCTTAGTATATCCTGAACGTAAAAAAAAAACCTTAGTATATCCTGTCTCGATACTTAGGTAGTTATTAATTTGTTTCTGCATTAAGCAACTTCGCTGATATAACATGGCATCTTTAGAAGCTTATAGGTTCTTCCTTTCTCCTAGTAAATGTTGCATAACCTTCATTGGTAGAAAGGTGATCACTGCAATACTTCATGTTCAACAATCCAGTTTGTTACCTGCGTATATCTTGTGATTTGTTAACTCCCATCAATCTGGGTTTATGAAAATTCAATGCCTACTTATGTCTGTCAGCAAGTCCACTGTCATCTACTTCCCTGTTTTATAGATAAAGTTACATTTTTATTTAGAAAACTGAGAACATTAAGTAGATGACATGGAAGATGAAACATAGCTCTATTAGAGTTGCTGGCCACAAGATGTACTCACTTTTTGATATTTGTTTTTACCTTCAGAGCTGAAAAGTAATGCTATGTCAATTGTAAGCTAATACAGAATCAACTTCTGTTTGCTTAAGAAAATTCTCTTGCTAGCCATGTGCAAAATCGACCCCAATAGATCAGTAAAGACTTACGAGTTTAGTTTTTTATGCAGGTTGGAAAATTACAGGCAAAGTGCTTAGCATCGGTGTGGTCTCTCCATATAGTTCTCAAGTTGATGCAATTAAAGCTAGACTTGGGAAAAAATACGACACATGCGATGGCTTTCATGTGCGTATCAAGTCTATTGATGGTTTTCAAGGAGAAGAGGATGATATAATAATACTATCAACGGTTAGATCCAATGCCAATGGGATTGTTGGGTTTCTTGCTGATAACCAAAGAACAAACGTTGCTCTTACCAGGGCAAAGTGAGCATTTTTTTTCAGGACTTTGTTTTGTTACTGTTTAAAGTATGTCAGATTGATAATATAATTCAATTAATGGATGCTTTATTTGATGCAGGCACTGTCTTTGGATTGTTGGTAATGCTCATACACTATACAAAAGTGGAACTGTCTGGGCAGACCTTGTTTCTGATGCTCAAAGACGTAAATGTGTTTTCAATGCCACTAATGACGCGGCCTTATGTAAGTTGGTATTGCAAGTAAAGAAAGAGCTTGATGAGCTTGAGGATCTTCTTAATGCTGATTCGGCTGTTTTCAGCAATACCAGATGGAAGGTAAATAACATCGTGATGTTTAGTCAGTTTGACTTTGACTATACATTCATGTGCTCCCTCTACGTGTGCCTTTCTTTTCCTCATTATCGTTTTGTTAGTAGTTTAGGTCGTATAGCTTTTTTCTCTGTTGGTTGGCCTGGCTTCACCTTGATATATTCTTGAATTCGTTCTTTCTCAGACTCTACTTTTGTGTACCTGTTGATATATTTTTGATTCATTCTTTCTCAGACTATTTTTTGTACTGGTAAATTCAACAGGTCATTGTTAGCGACGAGTTTAGAAAGTCTTTCACCAAGCTAAAATCATCACAACTCAGGAGGGAAATACTCCAAAAGCTTATCAAACTTGGTGATGGTTGGAGGACAACAGTTAGGAACTTAGATATACCTGGTGTTTCCCATCTTGCAAAAGTATACAAGATCAGGGACCTTTATCTTATTTGGAGTACTGACGTGGAGAAAAGTGAAGGAAGGTATATCCAGATGATAAGGATTTGGGAGCTACTGTCACAACAGCATGTTTCTAGAACCATTCAACGTCTTGAGAACCTTTTTTCCATGTACACAGATGATTACATGGATCACTGCAGAAGCGTGCAGACACTCGGGTATGCATTGTTCATTGTTATTGGGCTATTCTTTGTTACTAGGATTCTTTTACCTTTGATGCTTGAAAATGAACTGTTTGTAAATAATCATGCTTATGAATGGGCTTCTTGTAGACATTCTTCTTATTTTTAGCCTCCTTTTTTGGTGTAATACAGGAAACTGGAGGTTCCTATGATTTGGGATGTTGAGCATGATATTATTCGCTATACGAAGGATTGCAGAGTTGATGCCCAGGAAGAGCTTGATCTAGTGGATGCATCATATGCTATGGAAAATTCAAAAGTTCGCGAAAGCTTCTTGCTGATGAAATTCTACTCGTTATCATCTGGAGTGGCAAAACATTTGCTGACAGCTGCTGATGGTTCTGAAATTGATATCCCCTTTGAACTGACTGATGAAGAGAAGATGATAATCCAATTCCCGCTCACTAGTTTTATACTTGGGAGGTCAGGCACCGGAAAAACCACTGTATTGACAATGAAACTGATTCAAAAAGAGCAACACTCATTGATTGCATCCCAAGGTCTAAATTTGGATGGAGCTGATTTATCTGGGATGGATGATAAAAATATTATGCCACTAAAGGACATAGAAGAAAGTTTTGTGAAACAAGTGTTTATAACTGTAAGCCCAAAGTTGTGTTCAGCCATAAAGAATCACATTTATGGACTCAAAAAGTAAGTTGGTTGAACTATCCCTCTATTTAGAAGTTTACATGTGCTTAGCATTTTCGAAAATGTTTGTAAATATATTTAAAGTGGAAGGAATATGTGTGCAAGTTGGTTCAAGATATATTTTAACTGTACTCACTCAAATTTATTGTATTTACGACTTTTTTTATTTGCGAGGGTACCTATTTATAACTTCAAACTCTTTAGATTCTTCCTTTGTTATGCCCTTTCGAAGTGTTAGCAGTTTTATACATCTTAATTACATTTTCTCTTTATATACTTTAATAATTATAAAAAACACTATACCTATGGGGACTAGCCCTTGTGGGTGGCTTGCACTCTCACGGATAGCCAACTGAGGGACTCTCCGGGTTTTTTTTCGTCAAAATTTACACTCTTCGAATGATATTCACTTTGATTATTTTATGAGTTATATCAACCATATTCCTCATATTAGTTGTAAGTTATCTCAATCTTTTTTATAGGTTTGGCTCTGGTGATGTCTCTGATCAGCCTAGTATTCTTCATATGCACGACATCTTTGATGACCAGGAAGAGTTTACAGAAATACCTGACAATTTTAGCAATCTGCCTCATGAGCACTATCCTCTTACTATAACATATCGAAAGTTCTTGATGATGCTTGATGGAACATTCCGGATATCATTTTTTGATGTGTTTTCTGGTGAACTGATGTCTAGCATTGATAGACGGCATTCAAACTCCCGGGCGCTGCAAACTTTTATTGAATCAAAGGAAGTTACCTATGAGAAATTTGCTGCTTCCTATTGGCCTCGTTTTAATGCAGACCTGACGAAGAATCTTGATGCATCCACTGTCTTCACTGAAATAATTTCTCATATAAAGGGTAGATATCAAGCAAGCAACCCTTATATTGGCAAGCTTGGGAGACAAGATTATGTGATGCTCTCGGACAAAAGATTTTCATCTCTGAACAGTGAGAAGAGAGATAGGATTTATAATATTTTCAATACTTATGAGAGTATGAAATCCACTGCCAGAGAGTTTGATTTGTCAGATTTTGTCAACAGTCTTCACACCAGTCTTGTATCCGAGGGCTATAGTGGAGATCTGGTGGATTTTGTATACATAGATGAGGTGCAGGATCTAACCATGACACAGATTGCACTTCTTAAGTATGTCTGCAGGAACTTCAAGGAAGGCTTCCTTTTTGCTGGTGACACTGCACAGACTATAGCAAGGGGTATCGATTTCAGGTTTGAAGATATCCGTTCACTTTTTTATACTGCATTTCTCTCAGAAACTGAGGCATTTAATCAGGGAATTCAACATGGAAAACAAGTCCAACTCTCCGATATGTTCCAACTTACTCAAAATTTCCGCACACATTGTGGCATCCTTCACATGGCACAAAGTATCATGAGCCTGCTCTACTTCTTTTTCCCGTCAAGTGTTGACAAGCTTAATCCAGAGACTGGATTAGTATATGGAGAAGCTCCCGTGCTGCTGGAGTCTGATAATGATGAAAGTGCAATTATGACTATATTTGGAGAAATCAAAAGTAAGCATGGTAACACGCAAGGGTTTGGTGCTGAGCAAGTCATATTAGTTCGTGATGATGCTACCAAAAAACAAATTGTTGATCTTGTTGGCAAACAGGCTCTTGTTTTGACTGTTGTTGAATGCAAGGGCCTCGAGTTCCAGGTATAAGCATATAAATTCACTTCCATCTGTGTTCATTTTGCAAAAATAATTAATTGTAAAATGCTATGTTTTAACTTTTAAGATTTTGAATATTCTTACTGACTTTAAAGACATGGTGTAGGATGTGCTGCTGTACAACTTTTTCAGCTCATCGCCTTTGAGGAACAAATGGAGAGTTCTGTACAGCTACATGAAAGATAAAGATATTATAGCACAATCTGAGCAGATCTCTCATCCGGATTTCGACAGAAGCAAGCATCATCTTCTCTGCTCAGAGCTGAAGCAACTCTATGTTGCAGTCACACGCACGAGGCAAAGACTCTGGATATGTGAGAATACAGATGATTACTGTCAACCAATGTTTGACTATTGGAAAAAGTTGTGTCTTGTAGAGGTTAGATTACTTGATCCTTCCCTCATTCAAGCAATGCAGACAGGAAGCAGTACTGATGATTGGAGACTACGGGGAACCAAGGTTAGTGATCTTTACTTGTTTTCTGTGGAAAGCCAGTTGACCTTGCCATGCGTTATATGTTTGGACCTTTTTATTTTCATGAAATTCATGGGCCTTTTTTGTCTGACAATTGATCTATGCACATAAATTCTGTTTAGAGGTGTAATTGTGCATACGCACTTTCAATTTTACTGTACTTCTCTTTTGAGGTTGTTATTCCATATCAGAAGTGCTCGTTTTTCTTGTAGTTATTCAATGAGGGGCAATTTGAAATGGCTACGATGTGTTTTGAGAAGGCTGGTGATGCATACCGAGAGAAGTGGGCAAGAGCTGCCGGACTTGTAGCAATTTCTGAACGTGCCACGTCCTCAAATTTGGAGAATGGCAGGGCTCCAATGCAAAAAGCATCGGAAATCTACGAGTCCATAGGCATGCATGAGAAAGCTGCTACCTGTTATATCAAATTAGGCGACTACAAAAAAGCAGGTCTGCTGACTCCATAATTTTCAAGCTGTATCCATTACTTCTGAGATTTTTCATTCCATAACGTTCTTAATATAAGTTGTTCCTAAAGAGTTACCGTACAAGTGAACACCTTTATTTTTTAGAACATTTATGCATGTCTTTTAGCTTTCATATGCACTCCACGCTGCTCTATCTGACTAAACATTATTTTCCTTTCATTTCCCTAGGTATGGTCTATATGAAAAAATGTGGTGCTTCCAGGCTTGAGGATGCTGGAGACTGTTTTGCCATGACTGAGTGCTGGCCAGAGGCAGCTGAAGTGTTCTTCAAAGCTAAATGTTACACCAAGTGTTTATCAATGTGCTCGAAAGGAAAACTATTCGATCTTGGATTGCAGTTCCTGCAACAGTTGAAGGAGGAACATTTGCTTGAGAATTCAAACTCCTTGGAGGTTTCTGCTATTAGAAAGGCGTATCTTGAAAGTTGTGCTCAGCATTATTCCGAGCATGGCGACATAAAGCGTATGATGCCTTTTGTTAGGGCTTTCAGTTCTATGGATCATGTACGGGCATTCTTGAAGTCCAAGAATCTTCTTGAAGAACTGTTTAGCTTAGAGGTGGATAGGGGTAATTTCCTTGAAGCTGCCGGAATAGCAAAGCATAAAGGACATATCATACGGGAGGTAGACATGCTTGAGAAGGCAGATCAGATTGAGGATGCAACGCGGCTTCTCCTCCTCCATATCATTGCAGATTCCTTTTGGTCTTCAAATAGTAGAGGGTGGCCTCCCAAAAGGTATCCAGAGAAGGAACAGTTGCTTGTAAGAACCAAAGAAATGGCAAAAAAGGTCTCTGAGGACTTCTACTGCTTTGTTTGCCTGCAAGCTGATGCATTATCAGATATGAACAAGTCTCTTGCCAGTTTAAATTGCACTTTTCTTGACGGCAGAAGATGTGGAAACTTGTTCGCTGAATTCATTGCTTCCCGTTCAATTCTTCATGTTCATCTTCAGTCTCAACTCTCTGGATACAATTTGGAATTAGGGCCAGGATCTGAAGATGAAAGTAGCTGTAATGATATGGTTGCACGTAACCAGATATCACCCGAAACCCTAGCGTATGCCTGGAATCACTGGAAGTCAATTATAATCAAAGTACTATCTCATCTTCGCCACACTGATGGTCCAGAATTAAATGAGTATGAAGATCTTTGCACTAAGTACTTTGGGTTGAGGAAAGATGGTGAAGATGGCCGATATGTTGTGCTAAACATGAACTCAAGTTGGCTCTCTAACGCAGGCAGAAATTCTTTGCAGCAAGATGGCAACAGATGTTGGCTGGATGTCCTTCAGTATCATTCATGTGCCCAGTCTTTCTTGATGAATGAGTTGTCTTCTGTTGGTTTCAGTGTACTTAAGAAGTTGGAGTCCATTGCTCAAATTTCTCCAAAGCCAGCATCTTCATATGCCCTGGTGAGAACCATCCTTATTGTAAAGGAGATAGCTAACTTTCTAGAAGAACCAGAGTTCAGTATGCCGAAAATTACAATGAAGTTAAGAAGCTTCTCTGTTCTCTGGGAGCGTCGCTTCTTCGAGTTAATTTTTCTTGTCTGGAGAGATGGGGCAAGGAGGAGCCTCTTGCATATACTTGACTCACCAGCTTCATATGGTTTGATTGCTGATTCCCTTGGTGCAAATCTTCAACCAACAAATAGAAAATTGACTCATGGTTTGATTGCTGATTCCCTTGGTGCAAATCTTCAACCAATAAATAGAAAATTGACTCATGGGCATCTTGGGAGGACAACCATACTTCTGCTCCATGCAGCACGATTGGACGATGCACTAATTTCAAGGTTGCTACAGTACCTAGACAATGATTCTGGGTGGGCAGATTTTTATCGATGTTTGAAGAGATTTCTTGATACTGGTGTCGATACCTCCTTGATCTCAAACTTCAGGCTTGCTCTTGATTTTACCTTCAATAGTGTGATGTGGAGGGATGAACTAGACTACATATCCCCAATATGCTATGTGGGTCTGATGGAGTGCCTTGGTTTTTTGTCTTCAGCACACCTGCTACAGAAAGGTTGTCTGTACTGCACGAAATCTCAGTTGGTTAATATGCTGGAGTGCCGCACCAGCAAGGTTTACCTTGAAACCTGCCTGGCAAGACAACATTACGATCTTGATCATACGATATTTGAATCAGGCCGTTTCATATATCAGACAATTATGAATATCTTGACAGAGAAGCAAATGCTTTGGGAGTGGGTCCGGAGGACTTCAACTCCTAGTAGTTCATACACTGAAGTCCTCCTGAAACTAGTGGTCACACTTTATCCACTGATCCTAACTCATGATCTGGGGATTTCTTATTGTAAGGTCACAAATACTCTTCTGGAGCGTGGAGTCTTCAAGGATTTACCTCCGGAGTTCTCTCAGAAGATTGTAAATGCTTTGCAAATGAGGCATCGCACACCAAGAAACTTCATAAGAGTGGTTGCTGATGCACTTGCTGCAATCGGAGATCGTATGATCGTTATGGGTTCGCCCAAAGGCCCAGCAATCTGTGAGAACTTAAATGCTGATATGATTAGCAAGGAGAATTTGTATGATGTTCCGAAGATAATGGCTATTCTTTGTCCCGAAGAGGCAAGTTCTGTAAAGCAAGAGGCTGCACTGCCAGAAAAATCTGATGGTAACAAATTGTGCAATGTTGCTGGAAACGTTCCTAAGGCTGTACATGATACCAAGGTGGAGAGTAGTGGAGAGATAGATTTAACCGATGAGAGTACTGCCTTCTGGGAGATGGTTGAGACTTTTCAGGTCAACAAGGAAGGCCAGGTGAGTTTCACATGTTACAATGCTTGTTTTGTTATTTTTCACTTTGTCCCATTGCTTCGCAGCTGCCAAGTGATTCTAAAAGCTAATTTTCTGCAGAAAGATGCAAGGTTTATTATTCAGTTCCTTAGGAGTGCTGTTCCATGGCTGGCTGATGCACAATTACTGGAAGAGGTCAGGCACATTTGCAGTGAATTCGAAGAACGTTCTGCCAGCAGGTAGGCTAATTTTAAATTAGTCCAGCTCTAAATTTCTTTATGGTATTACAGACAGACAGGTAAGTGTAGCATCTTATAAAACATGACTTGGTGATCCTGAATTCCTGTGAAAATTTGCCATTTGCGCAGGGCGGATAAGACAGCTTGTCTGACTGTGGAGGATCTATACTCGATGTGGCAAGATGGCGAGAACAAACTGCAGACCATCATCAGCTTCCTGCGCTCCGCAAGGGCGTCTACGAAAGAAGATGGGAAAACGAATGAAGCCACAGCCGCCGTCCAGCCGCAGACTGACGGGGCAGACGGACAGACCGGATGTTCGGGCAATGAGGCGGAGTCGGTGAAGGAAGAAGCGGCCACACAAAAGGGGGCTCAGAAAAAGAAGAACAAGAAGAAACCCAAGGTCCGTGGCAAGAAGTGAGCCGCTGTAGGCTGTAGCTGTAGCTGTCGCCCATGGTGCAGTTTCCCACCTGCAAACCGTTGCCTGCATTGGAGAAACTTGTTTCGTACTACCCGTCACCGTAATGTTTTGGTTGGATGTATGCTGCCTTGGTGCTACTGGCTGTGCGTTTTGGCTTTTGTGGGAAGGATCAGATGGTTCTGACTTGACTTACTAGGTTGGTAGAGCTCTGTTAGGTGTTTCTCCTTATTTCTTGCCTTCGTGATCACCTGATATCTCCAATGAGCCTGGACCCGTCTCGACACGTGGCTCGGGATCGGGCAACGGCTCCTCATCTGTAGTCGTCCCTCTCTGGAGCCGGCACGGAGAAGGGAGAGACGAGAGGAAGTAGGCGTCATGGTCGCCACCGGGAATGGGGGCGGCACCGTATGAGACAATGGAAGTGGCGGCGACTCACACCAGCGGTGGCTAACGGGTTTGGCAATGTTGATGTTTTGGACAGCAGCGACGGCGGCGGAGATAGCCGGAGAAGCAGATCGAGGGGCGGCGGTCTTCTGCTTTTTAGCGGAGAGAGATGGGGGGCGGGACAGAGTCGGCCTAGCGATGAAATTTCTTTGTCCGTGTAAACTTATTTGTTACTACCTCCTTGTCAACTTCTATCTTTTATCCTTCAAAAAAGAATGATCAATTACTTGAAAGTAGTTGCACATTTTGGGCCAAGAACTCAGTAAGTGATCTGATGTAGGTCATGAACTTGTTTATTCATTCCCTCAAAAAAGGTCAAAATCAATTTAGTAGGATTTTCAACAAAAGGGTGGATTGTGAACCAACACGTGGCTATATGGTTAGAGGGGCAGTGGTATTCCCAGCCCACCAGGGTTCAAGTCCTGACGCTCGTATGATTTCGTGGATTATTTCAGGATTCCCGGCAATGCGCATTCAGTGGGAGGATACGGTTCGCTCGACAACGAGGCGCCTACGGTGACTTNNNNAATCTCAAGATGATATGCCGGCTCGGTTTTTCGGAGGTGCTCACAAGGGTAGGGTGTGTGCGCGTTTATAGGAATAAGTGTATGCGCGTTTGTATGAGTGCTTGTGCCTGTACTATGTTAAAAAATGGTGGATTTTATTAGCTCAAAATGAAGCATTAAGATGATACAAACATAGTGAGTACACATCCGGCCTCTGTATAAATAGGATGCACACAGTCAACACGAACACACCACACACAAAACAAAGTCAGATGCACAGAGTCAACACGAACACACCACACACAAAACAAAGTCAGATACGACCAAAACTATGCATAGGCAAGAAAAAAAAGAAAAAAAACACCAAAGCGATCAGATCTACATTTGACGAAACTACAATAATGACCATATCCAGACCAACCATCTCATGACATGACACAGATGACAAAGTTCTCAACAACACCGCCTTCTGAAAGGGAGCGACGCTCAAGCGCCGTCGTCACCGAATCCAACCACCAAGGCCAGATCTAGGTTTTCACCCTTAAGAAGTAGTCCGAGCAATGCCTTCAAGGAGGTAACAACTAAAAATATCGTCATTTTTCCTGGTATAACCACCTCCGATCGGGCCTAGGATTTCACCTCGGAGTTTTAGTAGCACCACCATCGACGTCACTCATGTATTATTGCCACCATTTTCCACGATCCAGCGGCTACATGTGATGTGACCGTCGTCGCTGCATAACTATCCCTCTGCGTTAAGCTATCGTCCATATATAGTTTGCATCTCACTGTCGATGTCAACCATCATATCTGGAGGAAGGAATCCTCACGAAAACCTTTCGGTGGCAACCGCACCACAACAAGCCAGTGCCGACCTGATCTGCATCAACACGAGGCGAGCGATGGGTGATGACCTATAACCTAAGGAGGCCATCCCACTTTGTTGGAAATATGCCCTAGAGGCAATAATATTTGTATTATTTATTTCCATGTTTATACTCAATGTTTATATTCTATGATATAGTTGTTATGGCTCTTGAATATGCATGCAGAGAAAAACTCACTAGCATGTGTAGAAGCATAAACGGTAAAAACATATTCCTAGTCTTGCCTCTAGGACTAACTCAATTGTTAATTTGATGATTTCGTTTTTCTAATCATGGCATATGCCAATAACATTTGAGAGCACGATGTTGGTAGAACACTCGAGTTGAATTGACCCCAAGTTGTTTGTTATACTTAAGAGATTATATCGTCTGAAGTCTTTAGTTCATAACACATGGGTTGACATATGTATGATTCCTTAGATCGTGAGAGTATCGAGTCACTCCATACCTTACATTGCACTTTGGGGTTGTTCCAACGTCATCTGTAACATGATTATCATACTGGCAACTTAATGGTTCATTGGAAACAGAAGACGAGGGACTAGATAGCTCGAGAGTAGGATTTGCCCCTCCGACGATGCAGAGATATTCTTAGGGCCATCTCGGTGCAGCATCATCCATCATCGTCTGGCCAAACAAAGCATGAATAGAGTATGGGGATGCGGAAACACGAGAACGAGAAAATAGAACGAAACCAATAACAAGGAAGACCGGTATCGTGAACATGAGTTGATCTCAAGGGATACCGATATATCTCACCTCGAGTTTTGTAACATATCACAGAGCAAAAGGAACAACATATGAAAACCAACCGTTCATCCGAATATCATTCTTGTAAGTATAGGGATCAATATGGATGTCGACGATTTCACTATTGATCATTGAACGAAAGGTGTTTTTGTTCATGTCTATTTTGTACCAAACATGCAAGATCACACACTTAAGAGATTACGATCTGTTGAGTTCTATAGGAGTTATGAATATGAGAAAATATTACCGGAAAAGTTTTGGGAATAAAAGAAGTTGTTTCGAGAGAAACCGGAAGCGTTTCGGGGTTACCGGGCAGTACCGGGTAATACCAGGAAATAATATATAGGTAGAAATTGTTTCGAGGGACTTAAATAAAAATTATAAAGGGTTCCAATATTATTGGGACACACTGAGAATTTATTTAAAGTCATTGGGCTAAAGAAAATAATAAAGGTCCTACAGGGGAAAAGATAATGGGCCCTAAGGCCCATTAGTGGATCGCGCCCCCCTAGGGGGCCGAATTGGAGGTGGAGGGGGGCTCCACCTCCTCCTTTGCCAGCGCAAGTGTAGGGGAGCCCCTTCCCAAGTCGTTCACACCTCCACCTCTCCCTTAAACATATACTAGAGGTTTTGGCCCTGTCACTAGTAGAGAAATGGCTAGCCACAACTTTAATTGGTGGCACGCCATTTTCAATCAACGTCAACACTATTTTTTTAAATAGTGGTGGCGTTGGCATATTTGGTATGTCATCACTATGCACTTAGTGATGGTGTTGGAATATTATTGCACGCCCCTTGTAGGTGGGACCCATCATTCTGGCCATGTGCAACTTACTAACGTGGTGAAAAATCCAACGACAACACTATTACATATACTTGTGGCGTCAAATGTTGTGAAATGTCACCGGTGTATAATGTGGGGTCCACTCTTAGGTCACAAATGTTGTAATGATGTTCCTAGAAGTGGCACGCCATCAGTATTTGCAGCTATATAAATATACATCTGAGAGAACATGGATGTCGCCTAGATGGGGGGTGAATAGGCGTTCTAAAAAAATTACAGTTTATGCTTGACTAAATACTGAATGAAATTAATGTTTAATTTACCAAGCACAAAACCTAAATACACTAGACTCAACAAGGTGCACCAACAACTTATGCTAAGCAATATAAATAACTATGTGATAGCAAGAT
>CBMN010035380.1:0-14500 GCA_000582825.1 Hordeum pubiflorum | reverse complement strand
CAAACATCATAGGATGGCCACACATTATTAGCTAATAATATATAGAACTAAGAACCATATTTAAGTAGAGATTACATTGGGAAAATAGGAGTTACACCACTGCATAGAGGGGTAGAGAGTTGGTGGTGACGGCGACGAAGTTGTTGGTGTAGATCGCCATCACGATGGTTGCCCTGACGGAGTTTCGGCGCCCCGGGGGAGAGGAGGGGAGAGCCCCCCTCCTTCTTCTTCTTCCTTGGTCTCCCCTAGATGGGAGGAGAATTTCCCCTCTGGTCCATGGCCGCCATGGCTCCCGGAGGGCTAAAGCCCCTCGGAGATTGGATCTCTCTCTCTATTTCTATCTTATTTTCATGACTGTTTTCTGACCCCTTCACCGTTTCTTAATTATCTAGAGATCCGTAACTCCGATTGGGCTGAAATTTTGAGGGGATTTTTATCGGGAAATTAGATTTCTTGCGGCAGAAGTAGGGCCCCAACCAACTTACGGTGTGCTCCCAAGACATCAGGGCGGAGCCACACCCCTGGTCGCGCCCTGTTTGCTTGGGAGCACCTCGGGCACCGTGTTTTGTTGATTCTTCTTCCCAAAATTCACATATATTCCAGAAAAAATCTCCGTAAATTTTTATCGTGTTTGGAGTCCGTTGGATTTTCTGCACAACATGCAAAAATAATAGGAACTGGAACTATGCACGGAATCAGAAAGTTAGTCCCAAAAATATTATATAATGTTGCCAAAAGTATATGAAGATGGTAGAGTATTGGCATGAAACAATAAAAAATTATAGATACGACGGAGTCATATCACTTGTCAGCAAGGAAGGTACCACCATAGGTCGCTTACACCCGTGCACCTCTCATCATCAAGGATGGTGTCGCCTGGGCAGAGGCGATGCCCAGGCCCAACGCAAACACCAAGGAATTAGTATGTTTCATACCCCACCTCATGTGCAACCTTGGCTTTCCTATCCATTCCTTCCTCTGAGGTCTTATTTAATTTTATGGCCTCCAACTCCATCATCTTACTCGCAATTTGTTCCTTCATACCGTGTGCTTCGTCATGCTTTGTGAGGCGTTCTAGTGTTGCGAGGACCTTCAGCATCATCGAAGGCTCAATATATGCCTCCCACTTTTAGCAGTTTTCTGGATGAGATTCATCTGTTTATTTACCATCTATGATGTTACTTTTCAATAGGTTTTAGATGTTACATGTGAAACTAGATCCTATTGTACGGTGGTATGGTGAACTAGTTATATGGTGTGTACTGTGTAGTGGCGAACTGTGATGTCAATCTTAAAATCCTGGGAGCCATTAGATGAATACGAAAATATTGCGTGTTCAGCATAAAATCGTGGTGAAGATTTTTTTGATGTGAAATGTGAATTTTATTATTACTGGGATTAATAATAATATACTAGTAAAACTGCTAATTGGGTTAATGCGTTGTACACGGTTACATATTAAGAACCGTGGGTGAATGACCACTATAAACACACATAGTTTGTGATACACTTCCAAGGTGTAAATGGGTCGAGTGGGAAAGGCATTTGTGACGGGTCACACTATCTCACACGATTTTCTGCGATGAATTGGTTCTGTTGCACTATACTAACACAAATGTTTTCTTCAAGAAGATTGTGTGGGATGTTCATCACATTGTACATGATTTATTGGTATGCATCGTGTGTGTTGCACAATACTAACACAAACGTTTTCTCTAGGAAAATTGTGACATGTTAAGAACATCTCACATGGCTTGCTCCACCTGATTGTCTGCGATAGCTCTGCTAATCGCACATGTGCACTTTCATGCTTATCGTGTGTAATTGGAGGACCGATCGCTGACGATTAATATGGGTCGTTTCCGATGGACTCCCCATCACCCACCTTAGCAAGGCGGCATTTCACAATTACGTCAACGAAAGGTGGTTTAAACTTTTGCATCGGATGGCTCTACACTAGTGAGTGTTGATTAGTTGAACGAGAAAAGTTATGTGGTTGATGCACTCAAGTGAATCTCTTGGCCTGTTTAGGATAAGGTTGCGACTATACAAGGAAGACTTGGTGTACTATGTTCCCATGATACACCTGAAATGCTTCTAAATCCTATGTCATTAGGAATACTGATTGAAAACATTGATTCATCAAAAGCAAAAGTGTATTTATTTGCACATTTTTATGTTACTCGAGCTCGCTTTGTATCAACTATAGACTATTGCATAGCATCGCTATTATTATGAGTTACACTTAGATAACATTATTTGTAGTTAGCAAGCTACTCGAGGATGAGCAGTGATTAAGCATGGGGATGGTGACACGTCCTAAACCTATCTATAATTTATGTTTGTTTCATGTTACAATTATATTGTTTTGACATAGTTTTGGCAAAAAAAAACTAGACTAACCGAGTGTGAGTTGCTGTTTTCTGGTGCCTTTGGACTTCTCAGGAAAATCGGTTCTATGGAGAGCCACCTAATCCCATTTGGTGGTAGCCCTATGGGCCCCACATGGCTAGGGGTGGCCGTGTGGGCCTTACAGGAGGCTGCTCCACCACCTATTTTTTCTGACACCTTTATATTTCTCTGAAAACACCTAAATTTTCAAGAGCTATTTCCTGCCGTCGCACTTCTCTTCCGCCACGATCCAATTTAGACGCATTTTCTGGTACTCTATCGGGTGAGGAAATCATGACAGTGACAATCTGCATCAAACTTGCTACCACCATGATCATCTGTGAGTAGTTTGTGTTGGACTATGTCTCCATAGTAGTAGCTAGGTGATAATCTCTCCCTTGCTTTTCAATATGTTGATCAGATGAGTTGCTTTACATGATTGTATTTTGTGTGATGTGATCTTTATTGGTGTGTTTGTTGCGGTGTGTTGAATTGTCACATTTTGATTAGATCTACATATGATTTAATCTTGGATTCTTATAGGTCCTTTGCTGCATAATTTATACACATATATGCTCTTTGGTCGATTAATCTTCCACTGGCCATGTTTAGGTGAATGATCTTCAAGAGCCAGTTGTGTATGTTAGTTGAGTTCAATCTTGCAAGTAATCTATCATAGCGGTCGAAACTGCAAAAGGCTTGTATTGTGTTGTTGCCACTAAGGATAAAAGATACTCCCTAGTAGTGATCTAAACGCTCTTATATTTCTTTACAGAGGGAGTAGTTAAGTAGTTATCCTTTAAGAGTAGGGTGAAGACGATACTCCCTCTGTACCGGTGTATAAGTCATCTTACGTTGTCCACCATGCCCAGGTAGATAGGAAAACGAGAGAAATAAATGTCAATTTGGTAATTAATATCATTGCATGCAATAAACTGACCACTGCATGCCGTGCTAGGTAGTCTCAAGTCATTAAAAACATACCCGCCCCACGTCTCTTATTTGTTGATTCCTTTATTCATGTAAAAAAAACAAAAAACAAGGTGGATGTTAATGCACCGCGCCTAAGTGTTTTGGGATTATTTGGTTTTCGTAAGATGACTTATGCACCGGGACGGAGGGAGTATACTATATACATCATATAATCATACTTAATGCAATACTTTGTTTTACTTATTACTTCGATATGCATGGTGGATATTGGTGTTAGGGTGGAGTACTAGCTATACATGTTGTTGGATTAACGGTCTATGGATATGTAGACGTCGTTCCTATATGCAACTATATCATGTGTATATACTCATAAAAATTACAATTTAATAGATAAGAAACTCTAATTTATTCACCATGCCAAGTTATCTTTCATTGCAGCGATGCCATTAGTGAAACTATGGACCCCAGTGCATTCATCCCTATTGATTTCATCCTCGATCAAACACGTTTACTATTGTTTATGTTTTGTTTCTTTCATTATAATCAATAATTACCAACACAAGTTGCATAATCTTTGTAACTTTAAAAGGTCTAATAAGACTGACAATCTTACTAGTTTTGTTGATGGCCAAGGCAAGTTTTGTATTTGTGTCTGCAGGTACTGATCATTATTGGTTGCAGCTCAAAGCTCCTACAAGTTCCATGAACCTTAATGTTTCCACTTATTGTTGATGGCCTAACCCTAGCAATGAGTGTGCGCATCCCACTTATCAAAAGCATCAGGACTCTGACAAAAGTTCTTTACCAAAAAGGGCTAAAGCAATGTGCACATGGCCTTTGCTAAGGTGTCTTCCATATTGGGTGAACAAACCATGTGAAACGGCCATGCACCTGCACAAGCATCCTTACCAATGTATAGATCCAGTAGGCAGCCGCATGAACTGACCTAAAATAAATATGCAAATTTTCATGTTTAAAAACAACCGTCTACAAGAAAGTCAATATAGACAGACGAGCATATATCTCGCAGTAACTTTGTGTTAGTGGTCCGGCATGCCATTATTTTGTAAGCCGTGGAAGGTTCTAGGCTGCAAGACCACCCTATCGTTTTTGTGTATATAATAGGACCTTGCAGTGTGTAAGAGGAAGCATCGACCATCACACATAGGTCACCATGGCTAGCCCTAACCAAGCCATGGCTCCCCTTGTGCCATTATTGCTGCTGCTTCTCTTCTCTAGCTCCTGTAGTACATCCTCGTCTCTCGACCTTGCCCATGGAGCAGCCAGCGTCGAGGACGAGCTCAACTACCACGTCGTCGTGGAAACTAGCTCGCTCGAGCCAAGCCCCGTATGCCAAGGCCACAGGGGTAAGTGTTGTGTACGTACGCGGCTTAACATATGGGATTACAAGCATTCATAAATTATATATCAAAAATGCTATACTTACGTAAACTTACGAAACTTTCCTTCCAACCCACCACTAAACATCACCCTGAATTTTTTTCATGCATGTAGTAAGCCCACCGTCTAGCGGCAACCTTACCGGCGGCGGATGGGTGCCGCTGAGCCGTCCTCGTGGCCCATGCTCCTCAGCGGGTGACAGGGCTGCGCCGCCGTCCTCCGTTACTGAGACGCTCCGGTGGGACGAGCACCGCGCCAGCTACATCCAGAGGAAGCTCTCCGGTGAAGAGCCCCAGGGCGATGCGCCCCCCGAGAGACCCCAGTCTGACCAGACGGATACCCAGCCCGCCTCGCCGTTCGGACTTGGAGGACCAAATGTGAGTTAAAACACGCTGCAGATCTCATTTGCAACTTATAAAATGGTTGCACGTTGTTTTGAATGCTTTGTGTATTTATTTATTTATATTGCACCTTGCTCATTTTGATATATATTCCCTCTCTAAACTAATATAAAAGCGTTTAGAGCACTATTTTAGTAATCTAAACGCTCTTATATTAGTTTACAGATGAAGTACATAGGACGGGGATAATCCTCCTTTTCAAAAAATACATATTACAGTATATTACAGAAATGTATCGACGGCTTAACTGAAATTTACCTCTAAAAAAATCCCATGCAATTGTTTCAATCGTATTCGTATGTGGATGATGAGATTCGCGCATTGCAGGGGATGTCCGACGTTTCTCCGGCGGCCACCGGCGGCGGGGGGAAGCTGCCTGGAGTGACCCAACACATGCTGCTCGACACAGCCAGCGACGTGCCGTGGGTACAGTGCGCGCCCTGCCCACAGCCACAGTGCTACCGTCAGACGGACGTCACGTACGACCCAAGCAAGTCCGGCACCTATGCCCCCTTCCCCTGCAGCTCCCCCGTCTGCCGCCAGCTCGGACCCTACGCCAATGGCTGCACCGGCGCCGGCAACACCGGCCAGTGCCAGTACCGCGTCCAGTACCAAGACGGATCATCCACCTCCGGCACCTACATCTCCGACGTGCTCACCATCAACCCCACCCCCGCCGGCACGGTCAGCAGCTTCCGCTTCGGGTGCAGCCACGCCCTGCAGCGCCCCGAGGTCTTCAGCAACACCACCGCCGGAATCATGTCCCTCGGCCGGGGCGCGCAGTCTCTGTCGTCCCAGACAAAGGGAACCTACGGCAACGCGTTCTCCTACTGCGTCCCGCCGACGTCTAGCCACAATGGCTTCTTCATCCTCGGCGTGCCAAGAATCGCAGCCTCCAGGTACCTGCTCACGCCCATGCTCAAGAGCAAGATGGCCCCCTCGCTCTACCTCGTCCGCCTGCAAGCTATCACCGTCGCAGGTCAAAGGCTCGCCGTGCCTCCAATGGTCTTCGCCGCCGGCGCGGTGATGGACTCCCGCGCCGTCATCACGCGCCTCCAGCCGACAGCGTACCATGCGCTGCGCGCAGCGTTCAGGGCCCAGATGGGCGCGTACCGCGTCGCCGCGCCCAAGGGCCAGCTAGACACCTGCTACGACTTCACCGGCGTCCGCAGCATGAGGCTGCCCAAGATCTCCCTTGTGTTCGACAGCCGGAGCAACGGCGGCGCTAGCGTGGAGCTGGACCCGTCGGGGGTGATGTTCAACAGTTGCCTCGCGTTCGCTTCCATCGGCGGCGGCGATGGATCCACCGGTATCATCGGGCACGTCCAGCAGCGGACGATCGAGGTGCTATACAACGTCGGCGGCAGCGCCGTCGGCTTCCGCCGTGGCGCGTGTTGAGCACCTATCTATCACCGTTTGAGCTCTTGGGGCATATCTATTGGGCCTTTCACCTATGGCTGACAAAATAAGCCCCTTTGATTAGTGTTTTGTGTGCCGTATCTCCCTTTACCAGTATTTTGTGTGTGATTTATCGATTGTAAAAGCTTATTGTGTGAAATGAAGTTTAATATTTATTTTTTTCTTTTCGCGGGGAAAGCATAAGATATGGACCCTGATAAGCGTCACACGTGTGGCACGAACACATGGCATCTTTGAACGTTTTTTATGACAAATATAGTGACGTGAGGATGACAACTTGCTTTTCGGGTGGCAAGTTTTATTTTGTTTTTTCCTTTCGAATAGCAACTTGAATTGTTAAAAACGTCTGGACCGGAATGCTTCGTGCCACGTGTGGCACTGGGTAAGATTTACTTACCGGACTGTTTAGTCCTTGTTCGAGTAGGCTAGGATGATCATGGAATTAAGGACAGTAAAACAGGACCAGTTTCGAGTCTTCTCACGCCATGTGCTTTTTCCTCCGTTGGATCACGTGATTTAATCGTCCTTGGCCGTCCGATTGATAGCTGGCAGGCTGTCCTTGAGGGAAGCTACTCCCGCAGAAAATTCTGAGTATTCTGGTTAATCGGGCCTGGATGCCGGATGCAAGCCCATCTAGAGTCCTTTCGAGGGAAGCACGATCCAGTATGACGACTGGGTAACCTAGGTGCGCCGCCGTTGGCACAGCCATCTCCTCCTCAACCCTTCCCGACGGTGATGAGAACCAAAGGATGATGGGCAAGGCAGACGCTGTCATGGCCAAGGCGACCAATGACGAGCCGTCGAGGCGTGGTGCCGGGATGCAGGCGGCGCTTGGGCTGAGCGCTCCTATATGGGACGGCGTCGTGGGGACTCTCCAAAGGATGAGAGTCGAGTCTGGGCGCTCGGGTGCATCTAGCCATGACCGGCTTGAGATCCTCGACTGCCTCGTCGCTGCCGGCGGCACATATCTTGTACCTTTGGTCTTTGTAGCACCATTGCGTGGGGCATCTCAGACGCAGTGGAGCAGGCGTACGTGCAGGCGGCTGGCTCCCAAGGGGCAAGTTGCAAGGTTATGTCATTCTCGGTACATACATAGGGATCTTGGATACACATATTACTGTCCTTGACTACTGTTTGTCTCAGAGAATGAAATTGTCTAGCATCTGTTTTATAACTTTATCCAAATTTCTGACTTTATTACTTGGCTACTTGCTGCCGTTGAGCAACAACTTTGCCTTTCTGTTACTGAAATTCTTCTCAGCTTGTGATGCAATTTTTCTCATGGCATTACATGATTACGCATTGTATCATTATTTTGCTTAACTGACATGTTTTTGTTTTGTTTCAGGTACCCAATTTCTATAGACATAATTATGGCCTAATTTTTCTACTGCATGTTGCTTTTTGGAATAAAGATGTTCCGACAATTCATTGACGGCATGGATTAGAGTAATTGTTTTTGTACTGATTTGTTTCTTTCTTTACATTGTTTGTGCTAACAAAAATCATGCTCAAGGAGATTAATTACATGTACAATAGAGATTATATGGAGAGATTTATATGCAGAAATAAATATTCTTAATTGCTGATTTTGTTCAGCTACTAATTTATATAGCTTTACACTGCTAAGTAAAAATTAGTTCACTCTTGCCCAGTATATTCATCTTCTACATTCCTGGGCCAAATCACAGCCCTCTCGCGACCTGGGCCTTCACCGCGTTCTATTTCGTGTTCTAAGCATTCTTGGTTGTCCGATCTCCCTTTGATGCCTCTATGTTTTTCACAAGATTGGCCGCATGCCCTAGGGACATTTATTCCCGTAGCTTTTTTGGACCTCTATGGTTAATTAGGCCGGTATTGGGTTGTCTATCCCGTTTGTCGAACAAATGGCAGCGGAAGGGCCCCTTGCTCCCCGAGTCTGTCGTTCGCCTCACCCACTGCCTTCCTCTCACTCTCTCAGTCCTAGAGAAAACCTAAAGACGCTAGAAATGGAGGCGACAACTCGCCCGTTGCCTGGTGCTCTGCCATGCCGCTCCAGGCATTGTCGATGTCGACAACTACAACCAGACCCCTCCTCACCTATGGGACTGGCCTTCCTCCTCCGCAATGTCGCGGGTGAGTGTTGTGGCAGTGCCCCCTTCTTTAGTGTGGGCGGCACTCCCCCCATTAACATTTTGTGTTGTGCGTGCAACTGATCATGCGACCATGGAGTGGAGTTCCACACCCTAGGTGTCATCACATACTCCCCAGGCAACGACATGATACACCGGATCCGAGGCAACACCTTCCCCACCTGCACCTTGTCCCCCTTTGTCTGTTCACCACCATACCCTGCGTCCCAAAAACATCGCAACTTCTAAACTGGTCGATGATCCTACCATGTTTCTCTCTTGCTCTCTTCTATCATTTGTTATGTGCAATCTCTGATGTTATGGTTGATTTTTTGGTATCACTAATTTCTTTGTACTGATGGACATGACAGTAGGCAGGGAATGGTCATCTAGGAAGCATGGATTGAAAAGAATCGATGCAATGATTAAGTCAGTACAATGGCAGCTCCATTTCTACAGAAACAATGTAAATGGTGGAATGGTGTACTTAGTACTATTCAGGAAAGTGTCTCAAGACAGAATAGTTCAGTGTGGAACTGTATATTGGGGCAGTCAAATTTGGAACTTTACATTACAAGTGCAGAATTCACTTTTTACCTGCTAATTAAAATGTATTTTAATGTTAAATTCTATGTGAATTCCAAACTGCATATACTGTACAATTTTGTTAAAGCAGGGATCATTTACGTCCGAGGAGATTACTTTGATACTAATAGCCTAGCACACCTTGGTGGTTTGTGCTTTTATCACATAAAATTCATGTTCCTCAAGAGACACAAACTGCACTTGATTCAGAATGGGAATATCAACCGTTTTCTTCTGCTAGGTACTTTCATTTAATGACATTCAGTGATCAGGAAAGTGCTGGGATAAAATCAACTGTTTTAGTTGTTTCCATTTAGTTCCATCCATGCCCCAAAAATTAGATGCATGTATTTTCTAAATTGAGGCAAGACTGTGAAGTGTAGCAAATCATAAATTTGTCTACCGGTGGCTTTTCTATACTGCATGGAGAAATTCTTCTGGCACTGTTATTTGTCAGGTCGTAGTTTCCTCCTTACCTTCTACTGTATTATATTTAAATTTGGGCACATCTTTGTCCTAATTGTTTGCAATATTATTTCTTCGGAAGTGCTCCAGTTGTCGTGTCCACTTTTCTTATGTTTAAGATCTATTATTTCCTTGGGAACTAATCAAAATTCTGCCCTATGATTTAAGAAAAATTCGACTTTCATGTATCCGTTCCACTATATTGAAATTCTTATCAATTTAATGTCAAAAAAGGTGACAACGAGCGTCATTATGATATACTCCAGTAGTTGTAGGACATAGGTAAACAACATGATTCGTGGGTTTGATAATTATACCGCGTCATTGAAATACGACCATTGTAATTATATCGCTTGATTAAAATACTGCTCTCGTATATAGTTGCATCAATCCCTGATTTTGTAGTGTCAAAATGGATGGGCGCAGCAACGCGCGCCTTCGATGATCTAGTGATCAAGTATTGTTCACTGTATATGCCCCATTATAAAATAATCATAATCATTTTGCATTCTTTTACTTTTTTACATCTTATATCTTATCTTATATTTACTAATTGCAGTCACCTTTCGAGTCTCTACAGTAATCCACATCATCAAAATTAATTGAGCCATAAGATTTAGAATTTAATGGTCAGGACTTATTAATACCATGACTTATATAGAGCATACATGAAGAATTAAACATACACGTATACAGATAGGAGAGACTCTACTTAAAAAATACATCATGTACTATAAATAAGAGTCCTCCTGCTATGAAAATTAGGAGTCATCATCTCCCACGTCCATGTTCAAAACAATCACGTACCTTCGCAGTTAAGAAAATCACGTGACTTCTCTCTTTTGAAAAAAAGCTTAAAGGGTGATCAAAATATATATAAACAAAATCTCCCCACGAGTCATGCTAAGAAAAGAGCCCACGTCCCAGAAACAAAACAAAGACCACGTCCTCTACTAAAAAAAAAAAGGCAACATCGATGCGCGCTTTCAGATATAGAAAAACAAAGACCACATCCTCAACTCAAAAGAAAAAAAAAGATAACATCTATGTGCGCTTTCAGATAAAAACAACAACACATAAAAAGTCCTCGAGACCCATGTTAAAAGGGAAGATTATGCCTGAATGGAAAATAAATTTCAAACTCCACGAACAAAACAAAGATCCAGCAAAAAAAAAATCATACACAAAGTTGAAAAATAATTTAATATATGAAATCACCTAACTAGAACACAATAAATATATGCTTTCGCAAAAAAAACAGTAAAGATATGCATAAATTGTCACGCATAAAAAAATTCTATGAGCTTACATTAAGAAATACAATTGAAGGAATATCATTGTTTTATCTACCCGGGCTTGGCTACACAGATAGTTGAGTTTTCAAACAGGAATATTTCAGAAACAACATTCAATTTTAAATTGTCTACACCAAATCAATTTTGAATTTATAGGGTAAAACAAATTTCCCAGTGTTATGAGATAATGTATTGTTTAATTCGAATATAGATAGACATGTTATCAATTAGGTATAGCATTTTTTTGAAGTTAAGGCAGGAGCACTACCGAATCCTAAGAAGAGACATATTTTTTTTTATCATAAGAGTATCATTATTTTTGTGGTCCATATATACATCAACTGCGACAAACAAACATAATATTAGGTATCGATATCCATCACTAAATGCCACAAATATCCCTCACTGGAATTATCTTAAAAAACTCTTAGTGCGTTTTCTAATTATTTTGTTTATGCGATTTTTTATATACACCATATCTGTTGAAAAAACTAGCCCATGCGGCATATGCCTCTCATTTCAAAAAATTCTGAGCAGTGGATGTGTATAGTGTATCTTTCTCCGAACTTTTACTGAAATGGGTCATATATTCTACAACGTGGATAAAAATTATTTTATTATTTCATAACTAGGAAGATGTGTATCTTGCCATATGGATTGAATTTATAGATACTTTATTCACCGCATAGTAGGGGGCGTAAAACACACAGATAAGTGTATGTTACAACTATGATATGAAGGTTGCATTCAACCAATGAAAGTGGTTTTCGCAAAATAGATGGGAAAATAGGCGCACTCCATCCAACAATGAAGATCATAATGCACGTGATTATTGTTGTTTATCATTGTTCGAATAACTTAGAATCTGGCCAGTTTTATGTTATCTTAAACTTACCATCTGCTTTTTACATGCTAATGTTAAAAATCATGCATCCTTCTAATAGCTAGGCCGTGCAGGCGCACGGGTGAATGACTAGTGGAAGCACAGGTTATCCTGAGCTGCCACAATATTTTTTGTGATAAAACCAGCCCATCCGAATTCAAGTTTTGTACTTGGCATAGCTGCTCATAGGTGTGCTCATGGTTGTGTCTGTACATTTATAGAAATCGATGGACTTAGCTGTGAGCATCTGCGGTTATACTAGCCCCACAGTATACATCCAAGAGAGGATTGATAATACAACGTACTATTCCCGGACCTAAAGGAAGTGCTAGTTACTAGACCACATTCAATTTTGAGCAATGAGTATTTCTATGTGCTTTACAAAATAAATCATACAAATGTGGAGGTGGTCATGATCAAAATGAACTAGTACGTAGAGGTCTTGTAGAACTTTTAAATAGGAATATGATTACTCGTTATCTTATATTATCATGCTCAAAAATTTACTTTCTCTCCACGCTGATAGCTATGCACGCATCTTTCATCCTTGCACGCCCTCTATCCCACACATGCAAGCACCGATAGGTTGCAGAGAGCCAACATGGTTTAGGCAGATAACATTGCATGCTAAATTGTTTTGCATTCAAGCTTCCTACCTATTGCCAGAAGAGAGGAAAATCTTGCCCATGAGAGAAATGTGAACTATCCTATATCAAGGAGTGGATGGCAGGGGCAGCACGAAGCCACATTGAACATGGAAGCTGAGCATGTGACCATATCTATAGAGGTCAGGCGCAACAAACAGAGTGGACAAGAACACAAAGTGACACCAGCCATTATAGACGAGCAAGGAATCACATTAGCATAGGTTAGGAGCAACAAGCTAGAATAGATGACTTGCGGTTCAAGCGACGTATGACATGGTAGCAAAGCAGGCGATTACATTAATAGAGCCTAATCGCAATAAGGGGGAGTAAACGGCGATACGAAAAAATGCCAGAAAGTAGCCGAGCAAGATATCACAACAGAGGTTAGAGAAACGAGGGTTAGTAAACTGTGATAGAAAAAACACCGGCAAGTAGCCGAGTAACTAAACATCACATTAGAGTTTAGGCCAACAAGGTGGAGTGGACGGCGATTTGAAGCGATGATGGACACGTAGCTTGGCAAGGGATCGTACTAGTAGCTGTTCATAAAACAGATCTTCCATTCAAAATTATGGTTGCAAAAGTAAAATCATTTTTTTCCTTTTGCAAGTTAATAGGTATCGGTCAAATTGCAGGCTAAATTCCATTTCTATACGTAATTAGAGTGACGACAAAATGATGTGTAAATTATGATGATTCTCGAAACAGGCTTTCGCCCCNCTTTATATATAAAGCAACATCCAAACAAAGTACACGCCCGAACGATACAAGATGGTGGGGGACCCTCATACAATGCCGATCCTAGAATAGCCGGATCACGCTAGACGCACGCGCCTACGCGACCAAAAGAGAAAACAGGTAGGACCAGATACAGCACCACGCTACGTCCTATACACCTAGGCTCCATGACAACGCCCCCAAGAGGGAGAACGGCGCAGAGCGTCGTCGTTGCCAAGTCCAGACGGACAAAGGTTTTCACCCGAAGCCCAGCCACGAAAGGAAGCACCACGACAACGTCTTCAAGAAGAGAACGGCGCCCGCAAGCGTCGTCGGCGGCGGCGCCAGGGCGCAAAGCTATCACTTGGCCGCTCCCTCATGCCACCATGAGGCTTCTATGACGAACACAACGAGATCGGAACTCCAGATCCAGATCGAGGCACCGCCACCTGCCAAGATAGATAGCACGCCCGAGCCACCCGCCGCTCCACCTCTTGTCGCCCGCACAACCAAGAGGGAGAGCACACCACCTCCGCCATGGCGCCCGCCGGAGAGCCAACCATCCGGACCACCTCCGAGGCCGCCGCCCCGGCGTCCATGTCCGAGACACCGCCACCCGTCCACATCACGGTGCAACCACCCCGGTAGGAGGAGTAAAAGAGGATTCCTTTCACTCCTAGTCCGGCATCAGCAACGGAGTTTGGGTCAACACCTCCACCGTAGGAGGTGTCGACGCCCGTGTCTCCAGCCAGTCCTAGTTGACCGGGGGAGACACAACTCCGTGGCTGCCGACGGCCGTCGCCGAGCCGGCTCGTGCAAAGCCATGCCCGAGGTCTTGGCACCGATCTGCCCGACAGAGTATAAGGGTCCCGACCACCACTTACATCCCCCGTACCCGCGAGGAGACGAATCAGCCTGCGAGCACAACCCGGGTCAGGCCCAATCCCACCTACCCGACGCAACTGCATCGATCCACCTCGGGTCCAAATCAAGCCCACCCAAGCGCGAACCCTAGGCCCAAGCCACCGTCGCCGCGCGTGCGGCAAGCTCGGGCCTGTGGCCGACACCCGCCCAGCCCCGCGCGCCGCCGGCTTGGTCCCAGGAGAAGGGAGATTGCCACCGCCTCCCTGCACCGCCTACGCCAGCCCAGCCGCCAGATCGACGACGCCTGGACTCCGCAGACCAGCACCACCGCCCTGGTCGCCAGCCGCCGCCCGAGTCAGCCGGCCAAACCAGCCGAGGCCTCACCGCT
>CBMN010035378.1:104-12784 GCA_000582825.1 Hordeum pubiflorum | reverse complement strand
GACATGCCTAATGCTTATATATGCATCCAGTATTTTTTTTTGAAAATGTCCGTGGCAACGCATGGGCATTCTACTAGTTTACCTTGTTTCTGGGTAGCATGATTTAACTTTTTTGGACGTTAGGGTGAGAAAGACCAATAATTATTGGAGTATAAATTCTACTCCTTCGGGACCTCCGTCCTAGTGAAACCTCTAAAAAAAAACTTATATTTAGGAACGGAGGGAGTAAGTACGAAGCAGCCGCGTGGTGCAAGTTGGGCTGACATTACCGTGGCTAAATTGGCTTCTCCGACTCAGCCCTGGTTATGGGCCTGATCAAACCAGCCCAAATTACGTCTACGCATCAGAATGGCCATCTCCTCACGGCTCACGCCTCGCCCTCTTTCTTCGGCTCTTCCTTCTCCACTCGTCCCCACTCCCCACCGCCCACAGCCCCACGTCCCCCACCCGACGCCGCACGCCGCTATCGCCCGGGGGTCCAAGCGCTCCATCCGCGCGCACGAGCGCCTCTTCCCGTCGCCGCACGCCGCGCTCTCTCCGGCGACTCCTGGGAAGCCACTGCCCTTCTCCGCAGCTCCACTTCCTCGATTCTAAACTCCTAGAACAGTGAGCACCACCACCGGAGCACCGGATACTCCGGCGGCCTCCCATTCTTCGCGCAGCTGCGCACCCCTGCATCGCGTCATTCTGCTCTCGTCCCGGCCGCACCGCCAGGTACGGGGTCTTTCATTCCCGCTCCGTTCGCGCCCTGGTACTTAATGGTATTCCTCCTGGCGCTTGACGGACTGGGCGCTGCGGCGGGTCACGGAGGGTGTCTTCTGGACGGCCGGCGCCGCCCCAATGATCGCCTCATTCTCTGCGCAATCATGGCTTAAGGTATTTCTGATTCGGACACTTGGCGTGTTAGCTTACTGAAGCTGAACCCCTACATTGCCTGAAGTGAGGTCGCTCCATTTCAGGGCGGCAGCGAGTGTCATCTAGCTAGGGCGATCTCCTTAGATTTTCGGTGGGGGCGCTCCAAAATGATGTGCTCCAGAATGAGGTATTATTTTGTGCATATCTATCTTTTTCTGTTACTTTTGTGTCAGCACATGACTAGCGAGTAATGGTGGGGAAATTAACTGAATTTGTTTGTGTTGCAGGTTTAGGAATGCTCTCGGTTATCGGCTATTCCGGTGGTGTTCACGTGATAAACACACGTCCGTGCGGAAGCTGTTGGAGGTGGATGGGATATCAGAGAGATCAAAGCTCCTCAACAAAGTATGCCAGTTGCCGCCAATTGGTTCCTGTAACTTGTTGGTTTTAACCTCAGATTTTTGCCATGCATCAGTATCGAGTCCTTTTTTGTCTATTTCATCTCTTTACACGTTCTAGTCCTAGTATAATTGTTTTACTTTTCCAAGTTCTCTCTAGCCAATATTTGCATGTTTCCAGTTTTCATGCCATGTGTAGATTTCGATAATCAAAATCGCTTCCTTTTGTGCATGGAATATGTTAACTAGAGATCAGATCCATATATTATGAATTACAAAAGGATCCATTCTTTGTTTACCATGCTTTGATATTATATTATAACTTATTATCATTGTGGCTTTCCTTAAGCTCATCGACGAATATATGCAGTGGTCCCTGATTTTTTTTCCATTTGCGTAATTGTCTGTTTAATGCTGCCTTTCACCAATTTATACACGAAACTGATATCATCCATTTTTTATCGACAAATAAATGGTGAGCATACTCTGAAATATACATGGTCGCAGGTGCCTGTTTTGATGGGCTATAGTAACACACAATATTTGATGGAGCAAGAAAGAGTCCGCAAAGAATCTGCCACGGAGTTGATCAGCGTCTTGAAAGAAATTGATTTTGCAGAAATTTCGGCCAAATTCCCATGCATAAAAATCGGTGACTCGTCACCAATTGAGCTATATGATGATTCTGCTAATATGAAGTGCAAAGAAACAATGCTTTTTGGAAACCTCACTAATTTCATTCTAGAATCTGGTGGACATTTGGAGACAAATGGTGAATTTGCTGACAAGTGCCACCCATTAGGTCCATCTCTAGCAAATGTAAATGATCTTTCAATCAGTGAAGAGAGCTCTCTCACCACTCAGCATATTTCTAGTGAACGAGCAGTTGATGGAGAAGTTTGCCCTGAGTCATTAGCTGATGCTGCAACTGCTGATGGTAATGTCTTGGACAAAAGTAAAATGTGTTTGCCTGGAGAACCGGCAGTTGTTACAGAAGCTTGTCCAGAGTCATTAGCTGGTGCTACAAGTCCTGATAATAATATCTTGGACAAAGATATAAGGTCCTTGCCTGGAACAACTAGTAAGCAATATCGTAAGCTAGAGGACGGTGGTTTCCATACGGTAACAACAGAAGAGCCACTTCACTTTTCTGTTATCTTAATTTTTTTACGAAATTCTTCACATTTGATTTCTTTCTCTTTATAGATCCGCAAATTGCTGCAGCATTTCCCCAGGACCTATGCAGATCTACAAAATCCTCAAGGTCTAATAGAAGATGGGCAGTACATCATGTTCTTTGGAACTGTTATATCTTCCAAGTAATTCTATATTTACATATGAGAGATTTCTTGACATTTTCTTTGGCACCAAAGCCACATGTTAACTGTGCTTCAGTTCAGGCTTGTTGACATGTGGCATGCATCGTTGTCCTGGCTTTGCTTTACAATAGCTGTCTTCATGCCCATTGGATCATTAATACTGTACAACGTATATTTATCAGTGTTTGATGATTAAGCCTTTATTGTTTTCGAACAAAGTAGTAGGAGTGTGACACTATGGCAGCTTTGTTCCTCTTGGATGTAGCCCTTCATAGTTATAGATATAACATAGTTTCTGACGTGATAGAGCCATACAATTGATGTGCATGTCGAATAAAGCTTAGAGAAATAATTGGTATTAAATTTGTCAGATCTCTTAGAATTGGGCTGCGCTAGGCATTTGCGTCATCTTGATTGAGCCATTTTAGCATATCTGGTGGTTTGGTTATGTGCATTCGGTAATCCGTGGAAAGGGGCATAATAATTGCTTCTTGCCTAACAGTAAAGCATAGGAGGTATATAAGATCATGTTGTAAGTGTAGGGCATTTATTTCGCTATACTCTGGATGTAGTTACAAAATAGGGCACTAACTTTTGTCAAACTATTTTTAACAACATCTTATAAAGTAAGTTCAGCACAATACAATTCAGCAAGTGCAAACTGACCCAGTGGTCCGTACTCCGTACAATAGACAAATTTAGATGAAGACCTAGAATCAGTACACAATTTCTTAAGTCTGTACGTAAATAGGTAGAAATGAGTTTATAAAAAAAAATTGAACTCGTAAACTCAAGCATGAGCGAAGAACATTGAACTCGTAAACTTTTATGTTGCATTTCCTTCAATCATCTGGACACGACCTTGCCAACATAAGTTGATAAATCAACTAGTCACACCGCCAGCTCTTTAGCTTTATTTTTTATTCCTTCAAATTGGTAACAATTCTCTTTCACACCGATTCAAATATTTTCAGACATTTTAGCAAGCTTAATTTGTAGTGACACTCTAAGGCAGAGAAGCTGTGTTACATCATGTTTGTTAAAAATGTCGCCTGTGACCTTGGTCTTGCTAAGGTAGTAGTGTTCAGTCTATTACGGTACAATTTAGGAACATACTACATCATGAATATGTTTGTGTGCGCTGTGTGCAGGAAGCAAATTCATATCTAGGTGTGTGGCCCAAATGGATGCTATATAAAAAAAATGTATTTTGTAGATGTTAATTGCTGAGAATGTAAAAAGGCAATCAATTATGTAACATAAAATGAAAAACAGTATTTCATATTATCGGAAATACCCGCTGCTTCTATATGTTGACATATATTTGGATAATTATGTCATGCTGATTTAAATTGGCTGTAGAATTTCTTTATCTGGCTACCGTTTTCCTTCATGTAGAAAGCAGCATGTATTTTAGATGTTTTTTCCATCCTTGTTAATATTTTTTATCTCTCTCTCAGGGGAGTCAGGATTAGAAGTACTTTAGGTTTCATTGAGGTTGTTGTTGGTTGTTCAATAGTTGAGACCGAGTTAAGCTCTTCAGATGTGAGCTGTAACTCTGGAGCAGAGCAAAAACAGAGGATTCATTTGCACCTCAAGAAGTTTTTCAGTGGCCAACGTTTCTCTTCTCAACATTTTCTTAACTGCATATCATCAAAACACAAAGAGGGGGATATTGTTTATGTCAGTGGTAAGGTTGGTGAACGAAAACATTTCTCTCTGTTACATTCCACTTGATGATCCTTTTTGCTGGTGCTTCCTGTACACTGACGCGTGTTTGCAGCATGGTACTCCCTCTGTATCTGAATATAAGACGTCTTTGCAGTTCAATTGAACTGCAAAGACGTCTTATATTTAGCTACAGAGTTAGTACTTTTTTCTTCTGAACCCCTGTTTGATAATGTTATGGTATAAGTGCAGTTCTAATAATGGTCTCATGTGTGTGTCAAGTAGCAGGGTTAATGTCCTGTATATGATTTATACCTTTGCACTGATTTTGAACGTGCAGGTCAAGAAGGTACTTTCTAGTGGGCATTATGATTTGAAGGAGTACACTATTGACAAGCTCGAGGAAGAGGAGCAACAAAGTACCCTGCTTGATAGGAAACCATATCCTATATATCCATCAAAAGCGGGACTGGAAGCACGTTTGCTGGGAGAGTCTATCTCTAGGTCAGTGCAAGCTTTGTGTTTTCTTTTGGTTTCTAAATGGTTGTTGAGACCTATAACTGATGCCCCTCTTAAGTCCACAGTTAATGTAATTATATTTCTCATCAAATGTGTGCCAAACTATTCGTTCATATCACCAAAGTATAATTCAGTCAACTGAAATGAAATGTGAAATAATGTGTTGGAATGTTGATTGTGTTTGTCATGTAGAACTGGGTTTATGGCCACCACATTAAGTATAAGGAGGAGGCAGCGGCTTGATCCTCAAGTTTGGATCCATACCAATCTCTTTAGTTTATTTCCAAGTTTGTTAGTGTAGTGCTTACCCATCCTTCGGATTTGATTTAAATTTTCCTTTTCTCAAACCCTCTATGTAAAAGCAGATACATTGTGACCAACTTCTGTCAATCAAATAAATCCTGAAAGATATTAGGCTCCCAACTAAGCACACGTGACAGTGTTCTTGAAGTTAAATACTCCCTCCAATCCGAATTAATTGACGCAGCCTCTATACAATGTAAAATGGACATTGTATAGAGGCTGCGTCATTTAATTTTGGATCGGAGGGAGTTGTTGATTCTGGATTAAAGTGGGAAGAGCTTAATATATAGAGGTGCATAACTTACGCTATGTTGATACTTTAATGGGTGACTGCAAAACATAAAAAGCGAGCCACTTTGACCTGTGTGGAATGCATTTAGTTACTCATTATTTCCTTCTGGCTATATAAGAGTCTCAAATGTTTACAGGGCCTTGAAGATGCTGACTCGAGACATTGATCCTATTCCTCCTGAGGTTCTCACTGAGTTCAACTTGGCAAATCTGTTTGATGTAAGGAGCAATGCCACTAATTATACTTCGCATAACGGAGTTACTTCTATGCAGTAGTTCTTTGTGCTAACCTTCAACAACTGTATGGACATACATGTCATGTTTGGTTGCTCTCTAAGTGATGCAAGACATGCCCTTTTTTTATCTCTAGTTTTGGAGCTTTCAGTTGTGGAACACTGAGCAACTTCTGGATTCCAACCAATAACTGTTGTAGCTGTATTTTATCTGTTCAAACTTCTATTATATTGTACGCCTTGTCATCTGCCTGCCCTCCTAATACTTTCTCCATTTATCAATACCATTTTTGGTTGATGTTAGGCTTACATGGGGATTCACAAACCTAAGAATCGAGATGAAGCTGATTTTGCTCGCCGAAGGCTTATATTCGATGATTTCTTTTATCTCCAGGTATCATTATATATTCAGTAAACTGCCTTGCTCAGACAACTTAACTTTTTAGTGCTACTTTGGAACTTGGATAATGTCATCTTTTGCTAAAGAAAACTAGTTATTTTTTCAGTATTTCTCCTTCATCAAACCTCAATGTATAATCAAGATTGTAATGTAATTATGGTGCCATCTCTGCAAGATCTCCTTATACCTATCTAGCAATTTCAGTATAACTTGTATGATTGTTCAGTTAGCAACTTGCTAGAGGAAGCTTAATATGTTTGGTTTGATTATGTTGATTTGAAAACGCATGAATGTTAATATCTGTGTGATTGTAAAGTTTGAGGGAGTCTTTTGTCACTTTCAGTTCATTATTGCTGTTCATGATACATTGGTTTTCATAACTGTGCAAATGAACATGTGCCAGACTGCCAGTAACAAATCGTTTATTATTGTTTCAGTTGGGGAGACTATTTCAAATGCTTGAAGCAGTTGGTACACGAGTTGAGAAGGAAGAATTGCTATATAAGTGTGAAAATCATGAGTTAAATGCTGTTGGTGTCGACCAGTGGTCTCCTCTGGCCAATAAATTGTTGAAGGCTCTTCCTTATTCACTTACTGCTAGTCAACTAAATGCTGTTAAAGAGATTATATGGGATCTCAGAAGACCAGTTCCTATGAACAGGCTCTTGCAAGTAATTATTTGCATTCTTCTTGGTTTGTTAACTGAATTTTTTGTTCTTGTTTCTGGACTTATTTATTCCTCCAACTGTTTGAAAATATAGGGCATGCTTGCGCATAGAGCAAGAAAACACAATGACTAACGTACCCTCAGTTATTATATCTCTAGTGCTTTATTCAAAGCATGCATGTAGGGAATACAAAGTAAAAACTGGACATTTATTAGGTGTATAGATGAAACTATACACTTTGCATTGGAATATGGAACATGCCTCATGTTTGTGAACCAGAAATATGCCCTAGTTTTCAAACAGAGTAGTGAGTTGCTGGATAGAACTGGTTAACTGCATCATATTTTTCTTCTCAGTCTCGTTTGTGTCTGAGAGTTTATTTGCAGTAGTTGGCCATAAACGTTTCAGCTGGTGTTTTATCCCATTCATTCCCACCTTGCCTTTTTATGTTTAAATGACCAGTATACATTACACATCCTTCTGTTTCAAATTCCAAATGTGATACTACAAAATGCCTGTATTTATTTGTACGAGCTCTCTGTTGTATCAATCAGAGATCTATATAAGAGTTTTTTTGTACGCTAACTACAAACGTGCTACTAACATATTGAAGCTTGTATGAATATTTCTACAAAGTCGTTGTTTTTGTAACAGGGGGATGTTGGTTGTGGTAAAACTATAGTTGCTTTCCTAGCATGTATGGAGGTTGTTAACTCAGGATTTCAGGTACACTCTTCAGATTTGATATCCTTCTGTACTGTTATTACAACATGCCAAAGGATTTTTTTATCAGTGATAACCATACATGTTAAATCCAAGTGGGACCTATAAGAAAAAAAGATTATCATCCTGCTCGTGGTTCTTTTTTTATTCAGGAGAGATTTGTCTGGTGTGTTAACCTTATAATTATTTTTGTAGGCTGCTTTTATGGTTCCAACTGAGATACTTGCTGTTCAGCATTATGAACACCTAACTTCATTGCTGGAGAAGTTAGATGGAGATGAATGCAAACCAAATATTGCCTTGCTAACTGGTTCAACTTCCACCAGAGAGTCGAGGATAATTCGGAATGCAAGCCATTATCTCTAGCCCCAACACTTTTCAAGTTTTGACACTGCATATTTTTCATATCTTTACGTGTGTTATACATGACAGGGTCTCAAGACTGGAGAAATATCAATGGTCATTGGAACACACACCTTAATAGCTGATAAAACTGACTTTTCAGCTTTACGTATCTCTGTTATAGATGAGCAGCAACGTTTTGGTGTTATCCAACGAGGAAGGTTCAATAATAAGGTAATATACTGACCACTTTTATTCACTCAATTATTAACCATACATGTAGTTTCTGCGTGTTACTTCATTCCTGTACTGAGATGCAATTTCTGCAATTCGGTCATGGACCTAAAAGGAATCATACTTACCATGGAATGTGCTTGTTGATACATTCATGTCGTTTTTGCATGCATTGTTTCGTGGTAAATAATGTAAAAAAAGCATGGAAAACATAATCAGCACTTTCCTACTGAATTTTCTCCTGTTGCTCATTTTTCTGCATGCACATGCACTAACTAGCATATAGATACGTAGAACAATATAAGGTGCCCCCACCCCCCCCTGCCAATGCTTATTTTCCCAATAGGACATACTGTTTCATATTGCTGACCTTCTGCATAATTTCTTGCAATGACTATTATATCCTTTTGTGTATTAGTATGCTAAATAACAGATTCTGATTTCCATCTCAAATACTGAATTTGCCGAGAACTTGGCCATTTGGAAAGCTCCAGTCTGGCCAAATACCATGACCGATGCCCATTGGTAAAAACAGTTTTGTGCTCGAATTATATCAACATAGATGCCTTCTATCTATTGCTTTTACTGCATCTTATGGTCAATTTTGTTCTCTATGCACATTTCTATTTGAAAAGCTCCGTAGTCTGTCCAAACACCACAACCATTGCCCATTTGGGAAACGAACAACAGTTTGTGCTTGAAATCATTGCATCAACATATACCATATATGCCTTCTGTCTGTTGCCTTTGTTGCATCCTATGGTCAATTTTGTTGTGTATGCACTTTATTTTTTATTTTAATTCACTACATGATTGTGGTCCTTGTGCCTTGTGGATGCACATCTACTGTGTGGTCTCATTTGTCCAAGGAAAATTTTGCTGATTACCACCTCGGCTCGAAAACAGACGTCATCCAAGAATACAAGCAGTCAACTTTCTCAGACTTTCGCCACTAATATATGTAGAAGCAATAAAAGATTAACTTCATTACGTGAAAATCATTTTAGTAAACCTATAATCACAAGTACTTGCATATCATTATGTTGTTAACATTTCATAATACCAAATTAGAAATGTAAGGGAGAGTGTAACAAGAGAACAAAGGTAGTTGTTGCCTTTCCCTAAAAAAGAAGGTAGTAGTTACCTTTGAGATCCAAATTTCATTTGTTAATTTCTGCCATCCTATTTTCGCTTCAATTTTAACAAGATTAGCATTAATGTTGCTAAGCCATCTTACTGCAACTCATTACAGTTGTATACTTCGTCTTCAAAGCTGAGTGATGAAAATACAAGCGCAGATGTGGCTTCTGATTCTGAAACATTTATGGCTCCCCATGTTCTTGCTATGTCAGCTACCCCAATTCCAAGAACACTGGCTCTTGCTTTATATGGGGATATGTCTCTTACTCAGGTACTTATTACGGATGCATTGAGTTCTCTAAGTAATTGCTAGTCATCCAGAACCTTGTACTTCACCAAATTTATTTGGAAACACATAGTTTTAGAAGTGTTTCTTGCATTACTGTTCTCATTTCTCACCGGTATTTGGAAGATTTACAATCGAAACCCACTTCTTTTTTAGATTACAGATTTGCCTCCAGGAAGGCAACCCATAGAAACTCTTGCTCTTGAAGGAAATGACGCTGGGTTTGAAACTGTCTTCCAGGTGATGACGTAATTTGCTGTTGGATATAGAGTTTTTTTTTTTGTTCTGTTTGCATTGCTCAGTGTTTTCTTATATTCTTTTGGTGTGCGTCGTGCAGATGATGAGGGATGAGCTTATGGATGGGGGCAAAGTGTACCTCGTTTATCCTATCATAGAAGAATCGGAGCACCTACCACAACTTCATGCTGCTAAAGCCGATTTTGATTCCATAACACAAAAGTTCGAAGGTTTTCCATGTGGGTTGTTGCATGGCCGCATGAAGGGCAACGAGAAGGATGAAGCTCTGGGAAGTTTTAGATCTGGGGAAACGCGTATTCTCTTGGCAACTCAAGTTATTGAGATTGGAGTCGATGTTCCTGATGCTTCTATGATGATTGTCATGAATGCAGAGAGATTCGGAATGTCTCAGCTGCACCAGTTAAGAGGGCGGGTCGGTCGCGGGGGAAAGAAATCCAGATGTGTACTCCTGTCATCCACTTCCAGCACATTGCCAAGGTTGAAGGTGCTTGAAAATTCGTCCGATGGATTCCACCTTGCTAACGCTGACCTGGTGATGCGTGGCCCCGGCAATCTACTTGGCAAGAAACAGTCGGGGCATCTTCCGGAATTTCCAATAGCCAGACTGGAGGTTGATGGGGGTATTCTGCAAGAAGCCCATCTTGCTGCACTGGTAAGTTGCCCCCCTTCCCCGAAACCTCCCATTTCCCCTCTTCCTTGGGAAAGCACACCAGATCAGACTGAACGTTCATTAACTTGTTTGCTACAAACGTGCAATGCAGAAAGTTTTGGGAACGAGCAACGACCTATCGATGTTTCCACGTCTGAAAGTGGAGCTCAGCATGAGGCAGCCGCTATGCCTTCTTGGAGATTGACCTCTCCCGATCACGGAACCGACAATGCAACGCGGACCTGCGATGACGGCGTGTGTCATGTAAGGCATACATATGTAGTAAGTATAAGGCATTTTAGTGTGCGTTGTATTGAAACTAATTCTGGTGGCAAAGCTGGCATGGCCATATGTTGCTGGGTGTAGCAACGCTCTAGCCTCTAAACCTGTGGAAAGCTGCGTATATTGTGCGACCAAGACATGGTTAATGGCGAGATGGTACTTCTAGTTTAGGCTCTCTTTTTTGCAAAGAAAATGTGAAATGCCATCTTTTTTGTAGGATGCCTTTCCCTTGTTTGAAGGAAAGGAGTAGCAGGAGAGCTTAAAAACCATCGCTGACATGGTCGGAAGAAAAAACCATTGCAGCCAGATCACCCTGATGATCAATGGATACCAAAACGAGGAGGCAGCTACGAACAAGGATAGAATCGAGTTGCGCTTCTGCCTTTCCCGATTTTGCTTAGTTTCCTTGGCGGATTCCTTAGTCTTCTCTACTTAATACATTGTTTTTTTTTTATGAATAGCTAGTTTTCTCTACATGAGATATGTTGGCCAAAAAGGAAAACGCAGTTCAGTAAAATCCACCTTTTAAACCGCATTCAAATGCATCAATCGAACCAGACATCCGCATGTACATGCTGACTCCACACTGAGGAGACCAAGGGCCTGCTTGGGTTGGAGGTACTGTTTTTGTGTGTGCTCCAAGCAGGGCGTAAGAAGAACAGGAGACCTATAATTGTTTGCAAAGCATGCACACAAAACGTAGATTCTATTATCACATATAATTATTATTTTTGAACACATCACCCATATATTTTGATGGCAATATTTTGCTAGGAATGGCAGTTTAATTTAAAATAAAAACATACTATTACAATATAGGACACGTGTATATCGTTGCTGATTATAGGAGCAGCAGTGCGCTGAAGATGACACTCTAGGTGTCACAACAAATGTGAAAAACACCTCTTCTCCATCCGTTTCTAAATAATTGAAGTTCTAAGATTGCCCTAAGTCAAACCTCATTAAGTTTGATCAAGTATATATAAAAAATATTTCAACATACACACAACCAAATTTACTTCATTAGATTCACTATGAAATGAATTTTCGTATTATATATATTTGATATCATAGATCTTTGTGAATTTTTCTATAGACTTGGTCAGACTTTAAAAAAATCATAGAACTTCAATTATTTTGAACAGAGGGAGTACAAATGATCAATGAGTGGATAGATCTACAACCAAAATAAAAAAAGTGAAGAGCTAAAAAAGTTATGTAAAAGACATTAGACACAAAAGTGATCCTGGGAAGAAATGGTCATGGTGACTTAAGGGCAACACCAAATCTCATTTATAATGTAGTAAAGATATACCATCATTTTGTTAAGCAAATACCCTTGTTCATTGTTTGAACTGCTTTATTGTACTGATCACTGTAATATAAGTGGTTAATTTGGGCCTCTACATCCTCTCCAATACATGGATCGTACGTGTGCTTAAATGAATTAGATTGAGACATTAATTCACTGTTGTAATACACCATACATAGAAGACTCAGTTTAAGACTCAACCCCCGCGCTGCTCCTGACGAGCGACACGGCCAGCGACCCAACACCCACCATCGGTAGCAGCTCCCGCCGCTGTCCCACTCCCCCCTGCCGCCGACTTTGGGATGCGTCCCCGGGCAAAGGCCGTGTGACAGAGGCGGGGGCGGGGCTTCTTCTCCAGGGAGCGGGGTGGCCCATGGCTAGCTCCTGCGGCGCCGATGCGTGGTCGTCGTGAGCTCTGCGCCGGCGGGCTGGAGATCCTCCCCTCCGATAGGGCCGGCGGATCCAGGGACCTCACGCCCGAATCTAGTGGTGTGTGTTCGGGGTCGGTCTACAGCGACGACCCTGACGCTGTGGGGTGGTGGCCCGTGCTTTGGCCGATCTGGTCCGATGTTGCGTGGGCTTGGCAGGCGTGGGCGTGGCTTGGTGGTGCGGCCAGAGGGGAGGTGCAGCAGCGTGGCCACGCAGGGTAGTGCGGCGAGTGCTCACTGGGCTCATCGTTGGTGTGGATGGGCTTCAGGCAGTGCATATCTGGAGCTTGCGTGGCTCGGAGGCCTGGGAAGGCGTGATGAGATGTCCTTGTAGTGGTGGATGGTCTGTCGTTGTAGGATCCAAAGTATGTC
>CBMN010035376.1:0-22422 GCA_000582825.1 Hordeum pubiflorum | reverse complement strand
GACTAAAAAAAGCTAGGCATCAACGATAAAGAACTTCGAACGCATCATAACTAACTTGCTTTATTTTCTAAAGTATGTTCTTATTGAAAGGTCAAATAGCAATGTGTTCAGCCATTTGGACAAAAGAGTCATAAAGGTGAGTTGGTTAGGGCGCATGCCTTATCCCATCGGCCAGGGATCGAATCTCACTAGCTGCAAATTTATCTTTCTCACACGAGATCGCGATCCCATCCCGCAGTTGGTCAACGCAAATTGCGGCGCGCGTGCATGTGTGAAGGACCATCGCAGCCATGAGATCGCGATCCGACGGTAGCAAGATCATTCGGATCTGATGCATAAAGTAGAACGTTTGGAAATTACAAATGTCGTTTTCTATTTTACTAGTACGTGTCGATCCCTTTTCCGAATATATTTTTCAGGCCACCATGGAATGCTTTCGAGGGTGCTCATTTTAACAAGCCCACTAATTGTGCCACAGAAAAACAGTAGACAAGGAGACCATGCATCACCAGAAACAAGGAAAAGACCGGTAGTGCAAAAAAAAATCATTTTGCCAAAACCAGTAGTGTATACTTAATTGCGGTGTCCCCCTTGTGTTGCTGGTATGCCAAATGCTCTAGCAGTTGGTAGTTTTCATCAAATTGTAGATGTCCATGGATGCGTCTATGACTCTTTGGTATCCCATATATGTCAGCAGTAGGAATATATTTATGATTGTGTTACCAGCTCTTGCCACGGTACGTTGGATTCTAATGTATGAAAGCAGGGAGCATGAAAAATCACTTAAATTATATTCGTATAAAAAAACAGTGCAAGCTTCATGAACTGTTATGTGTTTATAGATTTAACTGGATTCCCAAAAACATAACAAGCTGTATGAACTTTCAAACATGTATGATAAGCATGTACAAAAAGTAGTTCAATATTATTTCCGAGGGTGATCAGGCAAGCTCCAAGATGCCGAGGAAGATTCAAGTTCAAAAACATTTCATAATTGTTTCAGAAAGCCTCGGCACGATGCAAATAAAAATAAGTATAACACGTGTATCCGATTGCAATGGAAATCAAACATAAGAGAGGAGTAGAAGTAGCTTTCGATACAAACCTCACATGCAGTATATTACTACATCTAGTGAGAGTAGGATATAACCACATTCTTAACGGGGCCTAATTTATTGAAAACAATTTTGCCAAACTGAAGTGTGACTAAGATTTGTTCTAAGCTGCGGAATAACCGCATCGTCCTATATACTTGTAATCCACTATCTTTCCTTCTTCTCCAAATTTACTTTTTTTTCTACTTTTATCTTCTTTTTTACGCAATGAAACTTGGCATAGCAGATATGTGACAATGGTGTCAAATATTCACAAAGAACAATGCGTAAAGTGCTAGTTTCCAGAAGCACATCGCTCTTTTTTAGTCGAGCCAACTACACTTCACAAAAAGAAAAGGAAAGGCATGAAAATAAATTTTAACCATGTCTTGGAAGCTAAGGGCCTTCTCCAATATTCAACAAAGCAGTGATCAACTTGTCTACCAGTATAACGTACTGTTATGATAACGATGATCAGCAAGGCGTCTATGCTAATGTATCTGATTAAATACTTGCCCTTTTTCATAACACAGGTCAAAAGTCTTCCATGCTTAACCAAGTATGTTTAACATCAAGAAAAGTAGATTTCACCTACTAAAACTGTCAAGTAACCTAGGGAAGCCAGATATGATAATGATCGAAAACAGAGTACTTTGAAAGAGCTTTGCTTAATAATGTTTTCTTTTTACAAAAGCTTGCTTAAGCAGACCGGGGTTGGTAAAGGGAAGATCAGACAATACATTAAGGCACTCTCTAATCAATCATTAAGTTGCAAAGTCCTTTATTCAGGGAACAAGTTGTAAGAAATCATTGGCCAATTACATTGGAAAATCTGTGTTGGTTAACTTCTAAGAAACATGTGGGACCTGTTCAAGATTTGCCTTTTACTTCTACAGTAAGCATGATTGGTGTGGTGTTAAGAGTTGATTGTAGGAGGAGAATCGGGAGAAAGTGGAACAGGAAACAATTATGACTCAGGATCCTCCTAACAAAGCAGAAGTCAAATAAGCAGGTACTCTTGCCTATGTCACTTTAGTTTCCTCCCAAGGTTTCTTAGCAGTAGGGATACATGCCAAGGGGAGGAATCCCGTGTTCAACATCGACACAATGTAAAACGCTGCTAGATACGAACTTGAAAACTCCTAGCTCCTATGAATTTTCTTTATGCTCATTCTGTCTTTGTTAGTTTAGCTAGGATATTAATTTGCAAAACAAAAAGAATATATTACAGTGCTGGGTCACAAATTGGTCTCCACATTTATGTAGTTTTCTTTCTAAACCAGAAAACGCCCCCCCCCCCCCCCACACACACAGACACACACGTAGCATAAGCATACCTGCAAGTCATATGCAAAGTCCCCGAAACTCTGACTCTCTGGCAGTAACAACCACGATGTTGTTTTCTTCAAGAAACGGCCACTGCTATGTGCTGTGCAGAGAAACAAGGCTGCTGGGCCCAGTGACAAAACTTAGGAACAGTTGAAAGTACTTCCAGGAACCTGCTCCCGGCATCAATGTAGGCCATGCAAGTACCTAACGCAGATTCATCACGCATCCTGTGCCTCCAAAGTTGGTACAATATCACACATCTCCTTTGACCTGATCGGCATCCATGCACGTGTGTTAGCTAGGGAAATAAGCCCCAGACTGTACAGAAGGCAACATACCACACACGTTCTCTGGCCTTGGCCATTAGATGAACCATTGAAAGGTTTCAGTAAGGTGGGAGAAGTCACCTAATTCAGCATGATTCTAAGATAAGACATGACAATAATTTCCGAATGATCTTAGACATTACCCCATAAAAAAAAACTGTATTTCTTTTAAGGCACCACGCTGCTGTAGCGGCATAATTTTATCCCCAAAGGTGTGGGATACGAATCCCTGTTCCCATGATGACCAATATAAAACCCCTCCCTGCAAGCAGTGTTAGCGCTAATCAATACCTTCTTACCTGTAACGATACTTATGTATAACAAAAGTACCAGTATTAACTAGGATGCAAACCTCTCGCTTTTGGTTAAGCCATTTTTTGTACTTTGGCAGCTTGGTTTCACATATGATATATGATGTATTGCCATGTGTAGAGAGAGGTTCCTTAGAGACTTGTGGTTTGTTGGGGGTGGGCCTACCGTGATGCAAAAGGTTAAAGTGAGACATCAGACCGATGACTGATCTATTGTAAGACTGTACATGCCTTGGTAAGGTAATTCAAACCACTCACTGTAACATTCAGATTCAGTAACTGTAACATTCCAACTTACAAAGGGTGAAACTAAAAAAAAGGCAGCCCGGTGCACATAGCTCCCGTTGCGCAGGGTCCAGGGAAGGGTCCGATCACTTTGGGTCTTTTGCACGCAGCATTTTCCATACATTTCTACAAGAGGTTGTTTCCAGGACTCGAACCCATGACCTCATGGTCACAACGCAACAGCTTTACCGCTGCTCCAAGGCATGGTCACGAAGGGTGAAATTATATGATAACAAATTTATGTGATTAGTTCACAAAGCTATTGTGTATGGATATGTTTGTCGAAGACATTCTGTACTCACAACTTTGCAGAATTTTCATAGGACTGGTTGTTCTTCAAGTGGTGATGGCACTAACGATGTTTCATCAGTGTTACAGTGTGCATTTGTATTTTAACTTGTCGATAAAATATTTACCAAGTTTAAACTTTTCTAAGAATCTCCATCTACACTTGTCTACTAAATCACCAAAACTTAAAGTTCGAGTAACTACAACACTAGGAATGAAGACCGAAACAAGACATAGGACATAGCACGCTTTGGAAGAAAATCAGATGATTTAAACCTTTGGAGTTGCTTGGTAGAAGAGTTATTGTCGAAGCAGTTGAACACAATGCCTGGTAGCTCACTTATTCTATACGCATTGTCTAACAACCCAGCTGCCCTGCTGCATCTCACAGCTCTCTCCTAGAAACCACCATTCTTTCTCTTCCCTACATGCGCCCCATCCTCCTACTATATAAACCACCCCATTCCACACCTCATAACCCACAAGAAGAGAAGTAGAACCAAACAAATAACAAGTCTATTCTATTACTTGTAGCAAAGTGCAGCAAAGGACACTTACATGGCGACTTCCATGAGTTGCCTGCTGGTGCTATGCCTTGTCTGTCCCCTCCTTGTTGGTGTCGTACGTGCCAACCCATGGTACGGCTTGTTCCCACAGTTTTACGACCACTCTTGCCCGAAGGCAAAGGAGATTGTGCAATCCATCGTGGCGCAGGCTGTTGCCCAAGAGACCAGGATGGCAGCATCCTTGGTCAGGCTGCATTTCCATGACTGCTTTGTCAAGGTCTCTGTTTCCTCTTTGCTGTAGTATCCTTTACATGTTTCAACACCACTACAATGATACTTGCTGAACATAGTTCCTGCAATGTGGTATAGAAAATTACATATTTCATTGTGAGTCTGTGACTAATACGATAAGCTATGCATTTTATTTCTTAACTTACAGCAGTTACAATGCTCAACTAAATGCCCAAAGTGTTATTTTTGCTATATTTGTCCTTCATATGGGAAACCTTGTCCTCAGGAACCTCAGGAACATGGAAGAATCTGTAGTTCCTAGCCTAAACTATTAGTTTTACCAATGATAAGATAGCCCGCCTACAATGCCCATACGACCACTACTTATTATCTTGATGACATGATCGAATCTGTACCATGATTGGTTTCCCCAAAAAGATGGTGATTGCTTAATTCAAGTGCACAATAATTGGCACTCTCCATGCAATGCTCATCCTTCACAAAATGAATGTACCTGATCAAATGAATCTACTATTTCGTTTGTGCCCAATCTATGTAGTACCACGTGCCTAGTTATCCAGTAACTTTTTCCGACATATTTTTTCCTTCTGTTTATAGGGGTGCGACGCATCCGTGCTACTGGACAACAGCAGCAGCATAATCAGCGAGAAGGGGTCCAACCCCAATCTGAACTCCCTCCGGGGGTTCGAGGTCGTCGACCAGATCAAGGTCGCCCTTGAGACAGCCTGCCCCGGTACTGTCTCCTGTGCAGATATCCTCGCCCTCGCCGCCCGTGACTCTACTGTCCTCGTATGTGCACACCAAAAAAATTCTTTCCTAGATAGCATGAGTATGCAGCCAGTATTTGTGATTCTTTGGGACCAAAATTAACCTGTAGGTTGGTGGCCCTTACTGGGACGTGCCGCTCGGCCGGAGGGACTCTCTGGGCGCGAGTATCCAGGGCTCCAACAATGACATCCCTGCCCCCAACAACACCCTCCCCACCATCATCACCAAGTTCAAGCGCCTCGGTCTCAACGTCGTCGATGTTGTCGCCCTCTCAGGTGGGCACACCATCGGCTTGTCCCGCTGCACCAGCTTCCGGCAGAGGCTGTACAACCAGTCGGGCAACGGCCTGGCCGACAGCACGCTGGACGTGTCCTTCGCGGCACAGCTAAGGCAGGGGTGCCCCCGCTCCGGCGGCGACAACAATCTCTTCCCGCTTGACGTCGTCAGCTCAACCAAGTTTGACAACTTCTACTTCAAGAACATCCTTGCGGGTAGGGGTCTCCTCAGCTCCGACGAGGTCCTGCTTACCAAGAGCGCAGAGACAGCGGCACTTGTGAAGGCGTACGCAAATGATGTGCATCTCTTCTTCCAGCACTTTGCACAGTCCATGGTGAACATGGGCAACATCATGCCGCTGACCGGGTCGCAGGGGGAGATCAGGAAGGACTGCAGGAGGCTCAACAACTATCACTGAGTTACTGAAGCTCCTGCAAGTGCTGAATTGTGTGTGAAGTTGGCGCCATATTTTGTTTCAATAAGCAAGTGTGGTTGTAATTTTCGAAATCTCTTGATCATTTGTGTTATGTGATTGCATTATGAAATGTGTATGTAATAATAATTCAATATATAAGATGAGTTCATTTGTTTGCTATAGATCTGGTTGTTTGACATGACTTACCAAGTTCTGACTCCCAAATTCTACTCATGGTACACATCCACCTATTGTTCAACAGCTATCGTGGTATTCCAGCTGTGCTGAATTCAAGATTTATCATCTGTCAAAATAAAATGGACCAAAATTTAGTCTTGGCAGATAATTATAAATTACTGATTCAATCTTGTTATGCCTCAAAGAAATATCTCAGAAGGTTATGGAACCACTAAAACAAAATATGAATTGACCAAGTAAGTGCTGATGACCACTAGGATACACCATATCGTATTGATGTGCCATACTAGATTCATAAAACAAGTAAACCTCCTAATTTCTAAATGAAGAAAATCAGGTACATGTGATTCTTTTCAGCACAAGTTCAAAGCTAGCAGCAGTGTTATCTTTTGATGACAGCTGGAGAAAGCAGGATGCCAATCAAATTGAAACAAGAGCAAGTGAGGAGAAGTGCCCGAAAAAGAGGAGTCCAGTCTCCTCCCCTGCTCATCGGAAGAGCAAGCAAAGAATTATCACACAAGAAACTAGTTATACCAAGTTCCACCATAGTAATCAGAGATGCAAATGATGATTGCAAAAATAAATTCAAGGATCTGTGATGTTGATATTTCATCAAAGAGATAGAGGGCAACTTGCATTGCAAACCCTCAGTTCCTGCTTTCATACTACACTAGTATTGTTAGAACTCATGGATGAGAGGTGTAATCATTACCACACAGGATACTTGGTTCCAGCAGAGAGAGGAATTTATTTGTAGACTCTATGCTTGAAGTCACTCATTAGCTGAGAACCACCAGCTCAACATCCAGAGAAGCTGGGAGCAAATGAAGGCATTTCATAACCTGGTTGCTTTGGGGAATGAGTTTTTTGAGCTTCTTTCATGATATTTCTTTACAACACCCAAAATGACGCACGGGTTTCTTGGAAAACATTTTTTAATCCTGTTTATCTGAAACCAGTCAGTTCCCAGATAATTGTGGGCTAACCTCACCCGATTGAATTAGAAGTTATTTGAAAGAGTAAAGATCATCTAATAATGGGTGCATAAATCAAAGCATAGAGGAAGGGTGATTGTGTTCAGTTCATATGTAAAAGGTTCCATTTTCAGAAGTTTGTACAGCAACTAATGGAAAGGAGGATTAGCCGCTTTAACATGTATTTACAGAATCTGTATGTGCAGCAGGAGACAAGTGCATCATTACATTGTCAAAGATTTCAAAGGAAATATATTGGAATAAGGCTAGAACGTGAAAATAACAAGACAATGAAGGAACAAAGAGCACATAGTCAAACTAATTACCTGCAGGTCCATTGCTCTTACAAGCTTTCTGTTTGCACCCAGCCCTGGTAGCTCTTCTAGTAGTTTACTACCCTCAATTGATCTGATTAGTCGTTTAAATGCATTTCCTGCGAGAAGAAGTGCCACTGGTTTCCTCCTTTCTCATGCCCTACCCGGTGTACAAGATATATCCTGGTATTCAGAATCTTGAACCATATTGCAAAAACTATGCACGATCAAATGACCAATATGAATGGGAAATGAAAAGGTTGATACCATGTGTTCACCAGCAGAGGCCCTCTTCAGTGTTAGAACCTGTGGATAGTCAGGGCTCTCAATTCAATTGGCGTGCGTTGCTGAGGTGAAGGAAACAACAGCCAGATAATCAAGGGTACATATGTGTGTAATGCGTGAAATGGGTAGTTTAGTTTTGCTACAAGAGATAGATGGTTACATGTTGCAGTTAATTCCACCTTTGCAAACCCTTCTGTTGCCAACTGTCAGGATGGTCAATGATGTCGACAAATATTTGCTTCACCTACAAAACACAGAATGTATATTAACAAAATTCTCGAGGATGCATTCGGTTATATCTGCAAGAACATGGTGTACTTACGAGAGTTGCTTTGTTTACAGAAGATGATACCGTGGGCCAGAAGAACTTCCCTAACAGATTGCACCAGTGACCAAACTTAACCAGAATTCTGAATCATTGCTTCAATTACCTTAATGGCCTTAACCAGCTCCCCTTTCGAGCAAAGGGAAGCAATAGCAGGATAATATGTGTCAAAGTCGTCATAGAAAGACTTCCCTAGCAAATTACCATTGTCGATATCAGTATTATCACTTGCTGTGCATAAACTATCAGTTCTCTGTGTCATGGGTTGCAATGTGCCTTGGGAACTTCCGTGGAGGCACTTGCTAGAAACATCAAAAACGGCTGAACATAGAACTTGTTTTGAAACTGTTCCAGGATCACAAGCATCATCAGTTCTCTGCAGCTTCTTGAGGTGAGCAAGTGTATTAGAACTATTAGAATCTGAAGAGGATACAGACATGAGTCTCACTTCACTTAGGATAGTCACAACCTCATCGATCTTCCCTTCCTCACATGCAGAAGACAGAAGAGCAACAAGAGATTCTGTTTCCACCTCATATCCTACGTTGTTTATTAGCTCGACAATTTGTTTGGACTGAAACATCTCCCTCAAGATGCCTCTGGACTCTTCCATCCTTCCTTTTGCATAGAGCCCTTTCACCAGGCTCATAAATCCAACAAAATCGGGGACCATCTCCTTACAATGGTATTCATTAAAGAAGCCTAACGCAGCTTCAGTGTCACCTTTCATACAATGTCCACTAATGACTGCACCAAGTGTAAAAGCATCCGGATGTAGACAAAGTTTCTCAAGATGAGACATAACCTCAAGCGCTTTTTCAGCTAAACCATAGTTACAATAACCACTTATTAGCATGTTGTAAACACGGGTACTGGGTTTGATACCTTTGTTGGACATTTTCTGAAACTGTTCATATGCATCATCTAAGAAACCTTCTCTGCACAAAGCACCTATAAGTATAGTGTAAGTTATCATTGTTGGAAGAATGTCGCTTCTTTCTAAGTAATCAAAGAGCCTGAATGCTTCAGTAAAGCATCCGTGCTGGCACAAACCACTGAGAACAGAGTTGTGGATGATAATGGTTGGATGAATCCCATCTCTTTTCATGCTTTCACACAAATCTAATGCCTTCTCAAGATAACCACCTTTGCAAAGGCCCTCCACTACTATAGAGTACATGGCAAGATCCACTGAAAACCCACTTTGTTCAGCTTCCTTGAGAAAACTATATGCATCCAGAACTTCGCCTTCTTTCTTCAGTGCAAAGACAGCTCCTCTTAGAACACTGATAGGAATGCTGCCACTGTTCATGTTACTTGAAAACCGAATAGCTTCACCAACACCCTTCTTGCTGAGGTGACAAGACAGCATATTAATCATTCTAGGTTCATGCAGGCCATGAATCTTAATGAACTCACTTAACAATGGTTCTACGACCTGTTCATTTCCATTGCGGAGTAAGCTCTTGAGTAGCTTGTAGAATGTTTTGCTAGATACAGCAAAGGCTTGTGTTCTGAGTATCTTGTAAACATACAATGCTGCCTGGCAACAATCCCTGGTGCTTAAGAAATCAGAAGCATAATTGCAAACAGATGAAAACAAGTCCATTTCTAATTCATCCATCTTACGAATGAAATTCAGCACACCTTGTTCACCACCTTCTTTGAAATTTGCATGAATCAACTTCCTGTAAGTACAGGAATCAGGCCTTAGTTTTTTATGAATAAGATCATAAAAGACATGATCGGCAATGGTGACCTTTCCTCCATTACATAGTGCTCCAATCAGGCCATTGTGAACAACGGTACTGGAGAATGATGTATCTTTCTTGTACTCATCAAACAACTCAACTGCTCTATCAAAATCCCCAAGTTTACACATCATGTCTATGAGGGTATGATAGGTGACAGTATTAGGGCTTAAGCCCATATCACGCATTCCATGAAACAAGCTGCAGGCATCATCCACCTTGTTGATCATAAATAATGCTTTGATAAGTACATTGCATGTGACAACGTCAAGTGCAATCCCACTACTCTCAAGCCTAGCCTTTATGGCCATAACACCAGCCGTATCCTCTTGCTTAATGTAACCGTGTAACAGCGTGCTATATGTGAAATTATCAGCAGTGACACCATCAGACATTTCCGTGGCCTTGGTAGTTTCACCAGCCTTACACAAACCATTTATTACTGCATTGTATGTCACTGTCCCAGCTTTTACCCCCTTGCTCTCCATCTCTCCAAGCAAAGAGATGGCCTTATCCAAATCTCCCTTTTTGCACAAACTGTCGATTAAAATTGAATATACATACTCATCCACTACTACACCTGTTTGTTCAAGTTTCCTCACTATGGAAAAGGCATCCTCTAGCCTATTCCTCTTGCAGTAACCACCAACAAGTGATGTATAAGTGATCAAATTCGGCTTAGCACCCCGTCGCTCCATTTCATCTATGAACCCCTTCACTTTCTCCACACTACCTTCTCTACACATCCCATCAATAACAACAGTGTAATTAACCACATCAGCTGCAACACCCTTGTCTAACATCAGCCGATGCTCCCGGAACCCTTCCATCAACAGGCCACTGCTCATGTATCCATGAACCAAGCTGCTATAGAACATCGCATCACCCACCATACCCTTCTGTTCCATCTCCCTTATCAGCTCCGCCACGTTACCAATTCTCCCCTGCTTCCCGAGCAAATTCACAACCGCAGTCAGTGTCACCAGGCCTGGCTCAAACCCTCTGACCTCCTTCCTCACTCTATCGTAGAACTCCAAGCCAGCCTCGGCCTTGCTGGCCTTGGAGAAGCCAGAAATGATCACACTACAAACACGGTCGTCCACCTGACACCCCCTCGCGGTCATTATATCGAACACCTTGAGCGCCCCGACCATGTCCCCACGGGCACACAACTCCGATATAATCGCACGATAGGTGGACGGGGAAAGGACAGCTCCGTGATCCTCTACACCAGCGGAGAGCAGCTCCAGCGCAAGGCGAGGGTCGCCACGCTGGGCGCAGGCCCGGCGTAGCAGCGCGTCCCAGAGGCGACGGGATGAGGAGGCCGACCCGGCGAGCGCGAGACGCCGAGCGGCGTCATTGGGGTGGGTGGAGTCGAGCAGCGCAGAGGCAGCAAGGAGGTGGGTGCGGGCGGTGGGGCGCATGGAGTTGGTCAGCGCCTGAGAAGCGAGGCCGCCGACGAGACGGTGCCTGCGGCAGCGGAGAAGCGCGGCGAGCATTCGGTCCACATGCTGCGCGGTGATCGCGCGGCCGAGCTTAACGAGCGTCGGCAACGGTAGCGGAGGGGGTTCGCCGCCGGGGAAGCCCATGGCGGTCGGCGGTTGGCTGTGCTGCGGTGGGAGTGCGAGTGGGAGTGGACCGTTCAAGCGCCGCAGTGAAGCCGTTTTCTTTTCCTTTCTGGAAGCCTACTGGCATTTGGCGTTGTCGTCAGGGCTGGGCTGTATCCGAGCTCACTTGTATTTGAATCAGCCCATGAGCTTGGTTTACCAGATCTCTCTGGGCCTCATCTTCCAACTATGGGCTGACTCTAGTAAATGGCCACAAGGTTTAGCCAGTCCACCATGACAACTCTCGCATCTACTCGAGCAGAGGAGAAATTATGATGCAGCAGTCGCAGGCGACGGTGGCGGTGGCCGCACCGGCGGCGGCGGCGGCGCGCGCGCAGGGGTTCTAAGGCGGGGACGCGCCGCCGAAGCAGGTGGCGCAGGCGATGGAGCGGCTGGGCCGCGCGGGCAGGATCATCGCGGACATCCGGCTCGGCGCGGACCGCCTCCTCGAGGCGCTCTTCGTCGCCGCCAGCGCGCCGCCGCACAGCGCCCAGCAGCAAATCGAGAGGAACGAGGATGTTGTAGCCAAGGAGGAGGTCTCCATGCACCGCCACTTCGACGACCTCCGCGCCCTCGGCAGGTACTCGACTCCGCCAGCGCCCACGTTCTTCCATCTTGATCCGGGAGCTTCCTGTAGCTCCCTTGGGTGGTTGTATCGTCTGGTTTGGTAAACGAATTTCCGCTGGCATGGTTTCTGAAGCGTGTGGACAACAGCCGCTGTCCCATCTTCTGCCGGTATGCCTATAGGAGGCCGTATGCCTATGCCCTAAATCTAAATCAGGACATTGTTTAGATAGTGAAAATTAGCACTACTACATGTTTAGATTATGTTGGGGAAATTGATGTCTGTGATTTTGGCTAAGCTAATTTGAGTTACGTAGCTGACTTTGCAAGAGAATTGTAACGCTTGAGGGTTTGGTCATTCACCTAGATAGATACACATATATCGTTTGTTCCGCTTACTCTTGAATTCTATCGCTCTTTTTTTGCGGGTCATGTTTGGACTTTAAAGGTAATTTGGTTAGACATAGTTACTGTCAGCTAGGTTCTGATCTTCTTTTGTTCTGTTTGACCTAGTTTGGCCTCAACAAGGCAAACATTTCGTGTAAAATATTCTTTAAAATGATAATCCATGATAAAATTCTATAACTTCGAGCAAATGTACTGAGAAGTTCAAAATGAGGTTGCGCTTTGGTTTTGATAGAATCTCAGAAATGTTCCTTGCTAAGCCCCTCAGGTAGTCAGGTCTATGTTTTGCTTAACCACTCAACTTTGATCTAGATGTTTTTAGGTGTTTGTGGCCTTTGCTGGAGACATGGCGTGATCTATTAAATTGGGATGATTCTGTATAGCACATGTTTTACACCTGGCTGTTTTGTTTAACTGCTGTGGCTAGAACTAGCATTTAGCAGCTATTGCTTCAGCGTGACCCAGGGCCATAATGTTACGCTAGATAGTCGTCCTACAAACTTATTTCATCAGAGCGACATTTATCATGTTCAGCGAGCCCTGTAATTTTTGTATTGGATGGGAAATTGTGAACAGTTTGATAGTCTGCTTTGTGGTACTGCCTGTACGGCGCATGAACAATATATGAGTTATGAAGCTGTGAAGTTACTTGTTAATTAATTGTAGTTTTACATATATGAGTTAAGTTTTGAGAAAACGCTGAAGTTACTAGATAAGGCTAATAAGCCATGTGATTTAACTTATGGGTGATGAAAGCTATGAAGGTATCTGGAACCAACGTGAATAAAGTTCAGCAGCATACTTGTAAGTTTTGAGTTAGTCACACTATTCTCCTACTGAACTGAATTCAGCATTTACATGCATAAGGACATCATAGGTTATGTGCATCCATACCAAAATTTCCCGTATTCTTTTGAACTTTTCATTTGGAATCCCACATTTGTTTCATCAACGATTGGGAGATAGTCATTTAAAGGTTTAACTGCATCTAAAGTATCGTGTATTCCTTTTTTAATATTTCTTTTGTGGTGAATAATTGATTTTATTTGTTTTTTCTGTTAGCAAGGCAATTGGAAGAGTCCGGGGTTCTAAATGGGGCCCTTAAAGCTCGAGGAAATTCATGGGGCTTGCACATGCCTCTTGTGTGCCCAGATGGTGCTGTTGTGGCATATGCTTGGAAGCGTCAATTGGCAGGCCAAGCTGGTGCATCAGCTGTTGACAGAACCAGGTGAAATTCATTACTTCCATGATGTTTGCCTTGCTCTTGATTTGCTATTGATGTGCAACATTTTTTACGGGAAAATGTAGAAAAACTTGTGTCTCGATGTGTTGAGATTAGAAAAAGTATATGTACAAGCCTTAAGAAACCCACTGGGAACACAACGTCTGCGGAACCAAGAATGAGGTTACGATGTCACCCGAACTGTACTTGTTCTTTGATAGTGTTTAACAGATGATGGCACCTGGTCTTTACACACTTATGTGTTGTTGTTTCCACATCCACCAAGAGGTGAGCTGGATCAGCAATCATGGACCACCGGAGGTGATACCATAGATCCTATCTAGGAGAGTGGCATGTGACACTTTCACCAACCATCAGTGCGCTAAAAGGTAACTGACAAGCCCACCTTGATGCTAGGTGATGCCCTGTCACCTAGCCAATTTACCCCACCTAGGCGGGCGCCTAGCCTGCTTGTCTATTCAGCGATTAGGTGCTAGGCACTGTTTTACAGCCCGACTAGTGCCTAGCGCCTTGGTGAACATGGCCAACCATACAATCAATTGAATGTATATTCAGTGTTTTTTGTATATTGTTACTCTCTAAAATACGATGATAATTTCTGGATCTTTCACTCACTCCCTCTATATGTGGGTATGCGTGTGCTGGTTTGTGCCTAAATGGAGAAATTGCTCTCCTGATTTTATTTCTTACTTTTCATGCATACAATTTCCAAGTACTATGTATGTAAAAACTTGTGAGGAAGCTTTTGGTTTGGGATTCATCTTGTTTCAATGTTGTTTTCAGGTTAGCTCTCAAGGCCTTCACTGACCAGAAGAGAAGATTCTTTCCTCATCTAGAAGATGAAGTTCTTAACCATCTCCATGATGGTGAATCTGGTATTGCTAAAAGGCCAAGGATGCCTGCGGGCAATGGAGAGCTGGAAGAAAAAACTTTGTCTGAGATACTTAAGAATCTAGAAAATGAAGTACCCAACATGAAAATATCCACGTATCGTCGTTTAGATTGGTCAAAAAGAGCTTCATCATTAGCATCTCTGATGGATGATGACTTTGTGGATCCATCTAAGGAGCTGAACCTGCAAATTATGGGAAAATCGAGACCTGGTTCTGTGACGACTCCGATAGATCAGGTTGCAGTAATTGAGTTGCTGGTTCCTTCAATATTTAGAGTTGTAGTGTCATTGCATCCTGCAGGATCTGTGGATCCTGATGCTGTGGCATTCTTCTCTCCCACTGAGGTAAGGATGTCTTCCAAAATCTGACTCCGTCCATCACAATTTTAAACTTTGCATAAGCAGCCAAGCACTGGTACAAGAAGTGTGTGTTCACTACTCCCTCCAGTTCAGAAATAAGTGACGTATTGGACTTGGACAGCCTTCAGATATAACTTTAACAATTAACTTGTACTCCGTACTATAGTATAAGCGTAAACCCCAAGAAAGATATGATATTTCGGAAATACTTTTCGAGACAAATATGTACATATGATCTTTCAAGTTTCCAATCTGAATATGTAAATGGTTTGGCAATCAGATTTATAAATTTGACCGAAGGTATTTCCGAAACGCCACATTTTTGTGAACTGGAACGAGTACTCAATACCATATACTCCCTCCGTACCAAAATATAAGACGTTTTTGTAGTTTAAATTGAACTGCAAAAACGTCTTATATTTTGGTAGAGGTAGTAGCTGCTTATGTAGCAAGATCACTTTCTGTTTCTTAGCATGTTCCCATGATACACATAATAGGCAAAGTGAGTATTCTTGTTGATAATGAGTGGGCAAGATATTATTTCTGACAGATGCTGTTATCTTCTGTTAGGGAGGAAGTTACCTTCATGCGAGAGGCTTATCGGTGCATCACGTCTTTAAGCATGTGACGGTAAATGCTTCTTTTATGTTCTTTGAGCTGATTATTTGTTCTCATAAGAGGCATTGGAAGTGAAGCATATGGGTGTACTGTTGTGATTATGCAGGAGCATGCTGACAAGGCATTGCAGTACTTCATCAGTGTGGAGCCCAGTAAATCACTTTCTCTATTATTGGTGAGTTGCAGCAAATTTTAGTCGTTGGGATAAACATACTTTAGGGCATTAATCCAGTACTACCTCTGTAAACAAATATAAGATGTTTTAGGACACTAAAGTAGTGACCTAAAACATCTTATATTTGTTTACAGAGGGAGTAGTTACCAAAACTAACTTATCGCTAGAAATACATTGCCACTGTTTTCTTTATTTTGCATTCGCCTATTGCAAACTACCTTGTTTTTTTACGTACTAACAGATGCCAACCTTTTGCAGCGTTGGATTGCCGATTATCAGACTCTATTTACAAAACTCTGCAGGTAATCCCCTTGCATATATAACTCAATTTACATCATACTATCATCAACATCTCTGCTGTACAGATAAGTAACACTTCATTATTCACCATACAGTAAATGCCGACGACTTCTGCTCATGGACAAGTCTTTGGCTTTGCTTCTACCCCCGGTTCACCGCCCCTACCACCAGATCTCAAGCATTGGTTCAGATCATCAGGAAGCCTATCACATTGGATGTTCTTCCTATGACGCCTGACGCTACGCACTCTGAACCTGTAGCTAGGATGTTCCTAACACCGTCACCCGACTGTATTTGTGCTACACCAGCCTAATCCATAGGACAATGAAAATATCGAACTGGATTTTACACCAGCCTATTCCGTAGGCTTGGTGATCGAGGAGTTGCTATGTTTGCATGTTCACCTCACTCGTGTAAAACTTGTGTATCTCATGAGCAGAAATTGTGGAAACAGATGTTGCAAATTTTGATAATTCTTATGTACTGAATTTAACTGCTCCGTGAAACTATCTGGGCGTACGTTGTTGATTTTTTTGTGGCTGCCTGAGAGATAATAATCATAACAAAGTTTGCATATATAGACAAGAAACTTAAAATTGGCCGTTTACATGTAACATGAAACACTGGAATAATTATCTGGAAAGGATTAACGGTGCTCGACATCTCAAACTGTTTATTTGATACCACAATATAGGCTTCATCAGTAGCAATGTCAAATTGTTACAACTCGCACCGAAATAATAGGAGTGGCAAACCAGGTGAGTACTCCTGACTTAACCTAATTACATTTGTTACATAACCAGTTTGTCAAATATTTACAGTACACACCTCAAGTTCTCATGAAAGCTCTTTGCAAGCTCCACTGCAGGTTAGTGGCTATTCAAAAAGCTCTCCTTTGGTCTTCTCCAATATCGCAAAGCTATACTATTATGTACAAATTTTACTACAGGGCAAGCTGTGTTGCCAAAATGTATTAGATAGGCAACAGCCATCAGTTTAAGAGCTCTCCTGGAACGACTGCGACCGAGAAAACGCTGCGGGGTTCGCCTGTAAAGCACGAGCAGGACGTGCGTCTGTTGGCTGGCCCTTGCTCTCACCCTTGAACTGGAAAGGCTTGAAGATGCCAGGGTCTCCAGGTTTGATGCCAAGAGTTGCCCATATGGAACTCTTCGCTGCCTCGTCGGGGTCATCGATGCGGAGCGTCTTGGGAACCCATAGTGATTTCTCCTCCTTGTCATCTTTCTGTGGATTCGGGTCCCTGGAATGCTTCCCCAGAGTAGGAGACCCGTTGCCTGAACAGCTGCTGTTGCTTGACCCAGACGGCGATATGCACCCGTTGGTCCCGATCCATGGTGTGTTCCATGCCGCGGCTGGCCAGCTTGGTAAGCAACCCCAGAGGGCAGGCGGAACAAGAGGATATGGAAATTGGGGTGCGGGAAGTCTTGAGCCTGGCATCATGGGAGAGTTCATCCATGGCGCCGAACTTGTGCTACAGCTTTCTGATGGAGAAGTGGACTCGGGCATACTTCCACCCGGCACCATTACAGGAAGGTTGTTCCAACCCATGCTCCATGGGTACATGAAAGGAGCTCCAAGGTAATACTGAGGCACCGGACCAACCCCGTTAGAGTAAACAGGCGCTCCTTTCTGACCAGCGGGGACTGCGTTTGCAGGTAACCCATTGTTTGATGTGGTAGAAGATGCACACGAGTTATCTTCCCTGGTTTCATCTCTTGCTACAGACCCAGCATTGGTCACATTCTGCTCTTCAATGTTCAGCACTGATACCATCGATTCACAAAGTGGCACCTCAGGCCCAAACTTGAGAACTGTTTCATTTCTACCGGCTGATTGTGTCGGGATGGAAGGTAGAGATGCAAGGACTTCTGGGTTCACTGTGTTAGGGATGTCCACTCTAGACCCCAGCAAACAATCAGGGGCCATCAACAACTGACGGTAGTGCAGCGCTGAATTCTTGCTTTTGCGCCTCCCAGCACCAACAGGTACATTCCTCATAGTCCCCCCTGCAGTCCAATACCTTTGGCAATTCTTACAAAAGTGCCTAGGCTGATTAACATTGTAGTTGTTGTAATAACAAAACTTTGTATCCATGCTGTTGCACCGAGGGCAAGGTATAATCTTATCTGGCTTCTTGAGCACCTTATCCTGGCCTGATTCGTCGTTTGATTTCTTCTCATTCCCCTCCTTCGGGTCTGATGCTGCTTTCTCTTTAGCATTGCTTATCTGGGCCTGGTCGTCTTTCTTATGGTCCAAGGTAGATGAGCTGGCTGTTTCTGCATTTTCTTTGGCTTGTGGTGCATCAACCTCCATTTCGTTATCGTTTCTCTCTCTTAGTTCATCACCCTTCATTCCACCATCTTCTTTCTCTTCTGGCACGTCCACCTTCATTTCACTATCGCCTTTGTCTTCTGTTTCCTTGTGTTGTTCCTATAAGATTGCAACACGAGATACTGTTAAAAGGAGTACTTCAACTCAAAGAAAACTGAAGTTACTATATTTATCATCTTACAGCAGATGCACCAACAGGTCTAAATTTTTTTTCTCAAACAAACAGGTCTAAAATATGATCAGAAATCGGATCAACTATAGTCTTCATAGGGAACAATATTGGCTAACAAAAGATCTGAGGTATTGGTTATGTTACCACTCCACACATAGAAAATTTGGAAGCATTGCGTCCTCAAATACTAACCAAAACTAACATAGCATGCGCATTTAACCACGGTAAGACAGCGTTAAGAAATCCGCAGAAATTCATCACGGGGTCAAGTTCAGCTGTTGGAATCGAAAATCCAAATTCTATCGGCTTAGTGCAACGGCAGTAGACACTTGTAAGCTGGGCCAAAAAAGAACAAACAAAGATGTACTGTACTACATATGGTGACATATGATATGAGATACAAATTTACGTGCCCTGCTTTAACAAGATCAAGGTATTCTGAACCTGGTGCTCAAAATAGAAGCCCCCAGGTGACCACTCGTGAACAAATGAAATTTGAGAAGCCCCTTGAAGGACCACCGCATGCCCCAAAACAAGCTGAATTTTGCATGGATAGCTTACTCTGCACTCCTAACTGATAACTACTTCTGAGGAAGCAGCATGACAACACCCTACCAACTCTGTTGTGTCCTGACTCAGCCATCTATATGTAGGCAACATGTGGTATGCCATCTTTCTGCTCATGCACCAAATGGAAGCGATAACAAACCTTTTCAATTTACTCCAGTTATGGTAATAATTCCATGCTCAACTTCATTTTATCTTATCGAAATAAAGAGTAACAAAATGAGAAGAAAAAATGGTTTGCTGGTTCCCAGGCGAGCGAGAAATAACTATTTCTAAGCTACTTCAAAACTAACTGTTCAATTGGGTCATCAAGATTTGTGCAACTGCAAAACTAGTCCCATATAGTAGTATAAAAATGAATAGACGATTATTAATCCCCATTAATCAGCATCTCACGCACGGCATGGTACAATTATTGAGTACCTCCGAACCCCACAGCTAGGAGACCTTTGGCAGCAGCTTTTTTGGAAACAAAGATAGAGCCCAAATAGGAGAAACCGACGTCCAACTGTGTATGGCCCTGTACTTTTGGACCTATCCACTCTGAGTCTGAGATCCAAACCCAGTCTACTCTTTTATCATCCTGCGGGTCACCTGATCAGCATGCACATCCTCGCCGTTAGTCTAAACCTCGAATCCACTCAAAAATTCTAAACCTCGAATCCGCCTTCTTTCTCCAATTCGACCGCTGGATTCTAAACATTTTGCGATTTTTACTTTTTAATATTTTTTGCAAGATGAAAACTCTAAACATGATGTGCGTCTCCTTGATTTCACACGGAAACCGAGGAACATGCATATTGAAATTATCGATCAAACAAAACCCCTCTCGTGAGCTAACCTTGTCAGCCTCTGGCTCGGCCTCCGTGGGCGGCGGTGCCTGCGACTCCGGCGGCGGCGGCGGGTGTTCGGGGCCGGCCGTCGCCTCCGCTTCCGGCGGCCCAGGCGCGGCGTCCGGAACCAACGGGATCACCCGCCCGAAAAGCTTTATCCCGGAATCCATCTGATCCGACATCCTCGATCCCACCCGCGAACCCAGCGAGGATCGATCACGAGCTGCCGCTGCGTCTGCTATTTGCCACTCGAAGTTGAGCGAAGTTGCGAGAGAGCAAACACCGAGCTGGTGGAGGGAGAGGAGAGGGGGGCTAATGGATATAGGTCCTACTCTACATGGGGAATATGGGATTGAAGTATGAAGCCGAAAGAGCAAAAATAAAAGGTAGGAGTACTAGGGAAATTTCAGAGTGGGACTTCTTTTATCAAGAAGGGGGTTTAATGCATGCGTGTCCTCTACAAGTATAATAGTTGCACATGCATCCCCATGAATGAAAAGATAAAGTTCTAGGTACACCGGTAATTCATGGGACTTCTTTTTGCGAAAATAATATCAGACTCACTCGGATGATCAAAGTGTCGTGGTTTTAGTTCAAGGAAGTAATATTTTAGTGAAACAATTGTCTGGTTGGTATTTTTTTCAGTTGTCTGGTTGGCATGTTAAAGACCAATGTTTTATGTTCAAAACGAGAAAGTTTAAGACATCTCTAATTATTCACGGATACACCTGGATGTGTCAGCCAACATCCCTCATTTGTCCAAACAAATGTGGTTCTTTGTGAGATAAGCCATTGTTATGCAAAAGTGACGACGATTCTGTCAAAATACTGGTTAGCTGGATCACTCGATATGAGAGGCATGCATTGGCAAGCACAAAAAGAAATAGACGTGTCAAAATTTAAAGGGGGCTCAGTTTATGAGACTGGCAGATATTCAGTGATGCAATGCTTGCTAAGCAAGCATGGAGGCCAGGCTCAATGTTGATGGGGCTCTCACCCAAGCGGATGGCACCGAAGGTGCAGACATGATCATGTGTGACTCCAGCGGCTCGATCATTTTCGCATCGTGTAAGTACTTAAGAGTGTGTACGAGTGTGTTGCAAGCGGAGCTCAAGGCAATTAGGAAAGGTATTGAGCCGGCTCTATAATGGAGCACTCTCCCCTTTATATTAGGGCATTTCCAACGGAAGACGCTAGGGGAGGCGCTAGGATCGATTTCCTAGCGATTTCCCCGTCGGCGGTTGAAACCTGAAATCATGACGTCCGGTGTTACATGGGCGCAAAGAGAGGCATTGACCCGTTGCTCCTTTTCTGCCCCGCAAGAGATGGGTTGAATGTTTAATTAGTGATCAATTAGTATTAGTTGTTAGCGCCTAGCGTTTGGAGGCAAATCACATAGATGTTTTATAATTGAGTAACATTTTTTACTATAAGTGTCTACTTAAGCGTCTCCCATTGGAGATGTCCTCAGAGTACGATTGTGGTACCGCGGTAAATATGATCAACAACCCCAACCTTGATCATTCACCTATGACAACCATGGTTGAAGAAAGAAAGTGGCTGCTTGGAGGGGACCATGAACACACGATTATCTTGAGAGAAAAGAATGGTGTAAGCCATGCCTAAGGATGAAACCAGATTAGATTCGGACGGATAATACTTATACCATATCCAATTCCATTTTTATTTTTGGATTCAGAAGCGAACGGATGCAGATTCAAAACCCGGATTATACGAATTCGAAAACTAGATTATGAGGATTCGAACATGGTAACATAATGACATCAGATCGGAAATGGTCATTTACGATATTCATTTATGGCGAATATATAAATACTTTAAACTAAAATTATACCTAAACAATGAACAAATATTAATACTTATACACTTTAAGAACACGTAAAGCATTTGAAATAAACCAAATAAATCACTAATAAGCATATGTCCTGTCTCATAAGGAAATATAGCATTCGCGTAGTGTTATTTAATACTTAAAACTTCACCCCTAAACGGATTTGGAACTTAAAGGTCAGATTATCCTGCTAGAAAAAAAGAATTGGAATACCGTGTCGTATATTAGTAATACCATATATTTACTATATCCTATCTAGATGTATATGACGATCTCTAGACAGATGGATCTTATATGAATCATACGATGAAGTACCACATGAGTGAATATATGGAAAGGAATCCAAATCTACCAAATCGGTCATATTATGATCTTCTACATCCTAGGTCTCTGCGTTCCGTCATCTGGCTTATGTTCTTCATGTAGCATTCAGATCGAATGACCATGAAATTACGTCAATACTTCCACATATTATGGATAACTCGTCCTCCTCTCTTTGAAACAAGGGGGGTCTCTTTATCCTCACTCCATATTCAATTTTTTCTGCCTACACTTCACTCAAATGATACTCTTGTATGTGTTCTCATACAATATGATATATTTTTTTAATAAAAATCACTAAAAAGGAAGGATTTGGCCATCGTGATTAGGGTCGCTTTCTTTTTAACTTTAGGGAATTTAACCGGACCTGTTCGTTTTGCCATTTGAGTGTTTTTCATGGTCGATAAAATCTTTCTTTTGATGTCTTGCTAGTTCAATGTTTTCCCTTCCTTTTAAAAACAGTTTGC
>CBMN010035372.1:0-11739 GCA_000582825.1 Hordeum pubiflorum | reverse complement strand
CTCACGAACCGGGACCGATGCGTCCATGGGTCCCGGTTCGTGAGTGAACCGGGATAAATGGCATTTGGGGGCTGTGACCAAAGCCCTGTTTTGTACTAGTGAGACTACATTGCTAGCAGGCAGGCTCATGTACTAGAATCGATAAATCGAACAGGATAGCTAGCTAGCCTCGTACCCTAGATTGTTTAGTTGCCTGCTCAAAGAATCTCACCAATTCAGGGCACACAAGCAAGCGAGTTAGAACAAGATGAACACCGGACACATAGATGTTCTGTGCAGCCAAAGTCAAATCGTCTTCTGGTTAGCCCTTTTGTATTTAGCAATGGTTATTCCAACTATCAAGCTGCGATCAGATTCTAGCATGCCATCCTACAGCCAACTCGTGCTGTTCCTACTGCCAACCGAAAAAACTGCCGAAGTTGTCATCATGGTCAGAACATGTGCGGTCACGGACAAAGGTGTCCTATTTACAGAGATAAAACAGACAAGTGCAATGGGCTTAACTTAGGTGCTTAGGCTAACAGATTGCATCCCAGTTGTATCTTATATGCACGATATGTTTCATATCATATCATTCCCGAGGCTGACAGTCTCAAGAGCGCATTGTATCAAAGTCCAAAGCATTGTTGTCATGTCATTTTGAGAATTATTGTGGTTGGGAACTTCCGAATGTCTCGCATGCCTATGAGCAACTGATTAGATAAGCATACTGGATATGACATGGTATTTACACGCGAATGAAATATGCACAAGAGCAAACAGAAGCAGGAAGTATGTATATATGGAGCTCAGGATGCGTGTGTCATAGATCCTCTCTCGTTATTAGGTAAAGGTAGGTAAGGAGTGATGATTTGATTCCAACAAAATTAGATGGGTCAGTTGGATATATAAGGGCATGTACAAGGGTGCTATCTTAGCGGTGCCACGTAGGATAAATGATGAGGTGGAGGAGAGAGAACTCATAAAAAAGGCTTTGTCTTCTCTTATTTAAGAGAAGACAAGAGGTGATCTCTTAGCACAATATGTCTCACTATGTTTTCAAGAATAGCTAGTTATTGAAGATAAGGCTAAGAGATAACCCATTATAGACTCTCTTTTTTGTCATCTCTAAATTACATGCAAAACTTAAGATAAGACTATCTTATCAATCATTGTACATGCCCTAAGGGAGATTGGTGCTACCCATTTGAGAAGTAGTTTATGTGTCCGATAACATAGGCTTCCAATGTGCTGTGTTTGTAATGAAAATAAGATGGGACTACTAGATATATAAGGGACTACATCCCGGTTGGGAGCTCTAGACACCCCGCTACCATAGCTATGAGTAAAGTTTAAGTGGGACCGAGTCATGTTTAGGTGTGAGCAAAGTACGATGTATCATGTCTCGTTATATTTAGGTCACATGGTAGATACATGATGGGGGCCATTCCACCAGAAATAAAGTTGAAAGAGAACATATTGGTGATCGACGGTACAGATTGAAACTGGATTAGCAATTGGATGCCCATGATTTTATGGTTAATGAAGAAACAAGCTAAATATGAGTGACATGACCTGACACTGTTTGCCCAATAGCCAATCAGCAAAAAGGCTTCCATCGACAGTGACACCCAGAGCAGGAGGCTTCAAGAGGCATCGGCAACGGCCATTGCGGGTGGAGGTGAGGTGAGGCGAGCTACCTGATGGGAAGATATTTGTTCGGTAAACCATTGCACTTCTGGATCCGCCATCAGGTTGAAGGCATGCTCCCACCAAATTTCATTTACTTCTTTTCATGAAATTGGGCAGGTTGTTTGAAATGTGAGGTCAAATTTCAGTTTTCTGAAGCTTGTAGTTCGAAATGGTAATAAAAGGTTACTAAAAATGCTAATACGGGGAAATTTTTGGATACAACAACTGCAACTTTGTACAAAGGAACATTATCATCCATTGAAATTAAAGCATATTTTTAGGTGAAGCATCTAACAGTTGCATGCATGATGCCCCAGACCCTTGTTCATCTCACGCGTAATAAAATTTGTGCGACTTACGTGTTCATCTTAAAAGAAATTGGTTGACATACAACCATTTTTCACGAATTAAGAAAATAATTGTATTTGTATTCTCTTATCAGTTCCTAACTGGGATATTCCTGTACAAAGATTACTCTCCTAGAGGAGCAGAATTATTGAGACCTTTCGACTCTAAAACACATGAAAAGATATATGTCATTTGTTAGCAGTGATTGTTGTCACACTTCCTTTTAAAACTTCGTGCATAAGGGAGTAGGGCATTTTGGAGACCGAGCTCCATGAAGCCTTTTATTTGAAAAAATTCAAAATTGATAAATTTCAGTTTCAATTTTTTTTTAAATATATGTAAAGTGTATGTGCGAAAAATTTCAGGATGAAATACCATGAATTGTGAGCTGCGCAAAAAAAATCATGGACTCAGAAGATGAACAGTACATATGTTAAAAAGCCTCAGGTTTGTCTTTTTTGTGTAGCTCACATTTTAATGTATTTCGACCTGAAAATTCGCACACATGTATATTATATAATCAGGTATATGTGTTTTTATTTTCAGAATTTTTTGAAACTAAAATGTTTAAATTTTGAAGTTTTCAAATAAAGGCCTCCATGGAGCTCGGTCTCCGTTTGGCCTTGGTCCCTGATCACACGTTGTACATCACATCTTGGAATACGCTGGCTAACATACTACGGCCCTGCCGATTACATTCCGGCAAGACGAACGTACACGCCAGGATGCAGATCGATTAAGCTCACCGTCGCCGAAACACAAGCACGCGGCACACCGGATAGGATGGCCACGCTCCCGTTATTTTCCTTTGATTGATTTTTCGGTAATTACAGGCATAGGCCATAGCTATATTTATAGTAGTACAAAGCTAGCTCTCCTAAGCCTATTGGGATGATTGCAACATATCCTTCCTGGACACAACGATGGGGTTATTCCCAACAATCAGTGAGTCGTTTGAAAAGCAGAGCAAAAACAAGTTGCCGAGCATCTGGACATGCCAAACCGTCAGCAGTCATAGAATCCAAAGAAGCTGCGACCCTTCAAAAGCATGTTACCGGAAACTTCCCGTCACCTCCCATGCCTATGAGTGACCGATGCGAGGCAAGTAAAAGAAATATATGACATGCTATTTGGGTTGGAGGAAATATTGCACAAGAGCAAATACATTGGACTAAGCATGATATAAATGTTGTTAAGGATGCCCATTCAGCATCTCCTGTGGTTAGGAGAAATGAGTGAATATTTGGACTCCTGACACCCATGTGTAATACAATCACTTGCCTTATATCCAAAAGTATTGGAAGAGAAAACATCCACATTATTGGGAGATTCTCAACACTTGCGTTAAACTCCTACTCATACATGTTTGATTCTATAGAGAACACTTTAACTAGTGTTGTATCCACTATTTTAAAAATCTTGATGAAACTTTTAACTTTAAGTAGTGATGTGCCCACTATTTTGAATTTTAACTAGTGATACTTTCTTATATCACCATGAGCTGATCCTCATCACCTGGATCCCCAAAGGCCGCCAGGAAAAAGAAAGCAGAAGGGAGCAGCTGCCACGGGGCTGGGACACCCAGTGCTTAGGGAATACCAAATGTATGAGCAGTTTTGACATGGTTCATCATACCTCCTCATTTCACGTGAGAGGGAAGAGTATATAATACATCTAAGTTGTTGACTTTATTAAGTAGTGGTCTGATTAACTCTTATCTTTGTACCTATAATGTGAAAGGAGAGTATATAATACATGTAACTTGTTGACTTTATTAAGTAGTGGTCTGATTAACTCTTATCTTCGTACCTATAACGTGAAAGGAGGAGGTAAGAGGGACCATGTAAAAGTTTGTCTTTATGGATTTTTAAACCTTTATTAAGTTTTGTTTTCATATTCGTATTTCTCATGGCGAGGGCTTTCAAACAAGAACCGTTTTCAATATGTTTTGAAGAATTACGAAAATATATGTTTAATTTCAACTCTTCACACTTAGTACGAGCGACAGATAAAATCACAATTTTTGTTTGTAAAAACATAAAAAGAAATGTCTCCAAATTTTATCTATGAAACTTGGTAAGAGCGAGCAAGAAAATCACACTTTTCACATCAAAAGGCACAACTTTCAATGGCAGAAACTTGAAACTTACTGTGCCCTCGTGCATGATTCAATTATGTTGCGAATCGCGAGGAAATCAAGCAGTCGGCAATGGCTTGGCAGGTACGTGCCCTTGCGAATTTCCGCACTTTGAGGGCCCGCTTAAGATGCCCTTACACCTCAACCTGAACCGTAACGCCCCACAACTGCCAGTTCCCACGTTAAGTCAGAGGTCAGAGACCTATGGCACAAAAGTTAACCTTTTGCCTAATAGACCATCTATTTTGCGATGATGCTTGTCCTCCAAATGGTGACTTGGGGGCGATTAGGGTTCCCAGCGCTGCGGCCACCTATCCTCCGCTAAATCCTTTGCCACTGCCAGAGGAGAATGCCTGCTCTACATGTTCGATCGCTGATGAAGGTGGTTGTGAGGTCGGCGTCGTTCCATCTCTCATGTGAAGGTCTCTGGTCACGGGACGGCGGTCCTGAGTCTCGAGGCGGCGATGCCTTTCGGCAATTGGTGCTCCTGATTCTCATGGACAAATCCCTCAACCATAGGGATGCGGCGAGGTGTTGGCGGGTAGTAGTGGAGGCACCGGTGCTCCTTCTATTTCAAATCCAGATCTGCAGGTTTGGTCCCCTCGCCATCTCGTGTAGGCGACGAACTCAGGTCCATGCTCTCACTTTTGCATGGAGACGATGGAAATTTGGTCCAAGGGAAATCCTTGGCCTGATCGTTCAGTCATGACGAGGCTGATGTCCAAGGACGCCACTGTCCTCACCTAAGGTACTTTTGAGGACCGTGTCTCCACTTCGCGGGCTTTTTTCGACTGCAAAAGCTCAAAATACATGCAGATTGGGTGGCGACTGTGACTTCGCGTCGTGTTCTCCTTTGAGATGTTGTTTGGACAAACCGGTCCTGAAAGTGTAGTACCCTCCGGGGAGGTGATCCGTGGCCCCGGGCCTTGAGTGGCAACTACCGTGTTGGTCTTTCATGCAGGTCTGCTGTCATCTCTGTTGGTAGTACTCTCCGGGCCAGCGTACGTCGTCGAGTCCCAAGGGGTCAATATCCTAGGCCCTTGGAGGAAAGGATATGTATCCCCTTCCCGGTGGCTTGTACATGGCCATGATGACATCCGTCAGGTTCGATCTATGAAATGGCTACCGTTCATTACAAAAAGGTGTGTGTGATAGAAAACCCTATGTCATACAAATTTGTTCTACTCACAGTGTGTTATGCACTTGACTAACACAAACGACATATGTAGAACAAACGTCTTTGAAGATCACCCCTATCATGGAGGAGTTTATGCTGAAAATTGTGTGTTATGCACCACATGAACGGAACCGTTTATTTGGAATTCATTGTGTGGGATGCTAAGCACATCTCACATGATTTTTCCTGCTCAATTGTTTACGATAGCTCACCCGATAACACACGAGCTCTTTTGCTCCGCGTTTGTGACCGTGGGAGGTATCGTTCACGATTTATGTAGGTCATGTCGGATGGACCCCTCTATTGCCCACGTTAGCAAGGCGACGGTTTGAAATTGTGTCATCAAAAGGGGTAAAAACCGTTTGCATATGACGTCTCTACACTAGTGTTGTTTTATCGTCTGTTAAACTCATCGTGAGTTGTTTCTGGTTATTGTGGGATTTTCAAGTATATTTTTCTATTTTTATTCGGATTATGTTTTTAATGTATAATAGATGGCAATGGCGGGTACATTTTTCACTTAAATCTAATGTAATGTCTAAATTTTTTAGTATATCAAACAAACGGCCAGATGTTCCTAGTTTTTTTTCTGTTTTTTTAGATTATTTCTCTTTTTTGTGTTTAACCGATAATTTACCTTTAGTATATAATAGAAGATTTCGTAATAACGTAATAAACGATTCCACTTGCCATAACCCTGAAAATAATTAATAATGAGGATACTTTTTCCTATGGGCAGCGTGCTAGGTAGTATTAGTAATAAACAATCACTAATGGACAGCAAAGCTATTCTCTTACACCAGGAAAGAAAATAGGACAGCCCAATGGCCGAGTATCATGATATACAGCATGCAAGTATTGGACTACCCAATGGCCTTGTATGTCGCCTTCTTTATACGCTCGACGCACCGGTGCCGATTGAACAGTGAGTTTAAATATGGGTCACGAGATGCTACAACACAGGAGAGCAGACTAGTCTTTCCAGACATTCCTATACGTCTACTGTTCTCGTAGGGGGTTGGTACAGCTAATAGCGTCAATGTAGCCTGGTCTGGGTGGAGCGGCACTGCAAATCACAATGCACGCAGACGGTGGAGATAGCGCATGTAGTGGTATGACAGTAGAACCACAACTGTTCCAAAACCCTGCTGGGCAGCCAACGAGATGCTCGTTATTGAAAACTTCCCGACACCTCTCATGCCTATGAGTAACCGAGAGCCCAAGTAGCGAAGGAAAATATATGACATGCTATTCGGGTGGTAAAGAGATACTTCAAGAACAGGTGCATCGGATGAATTATGATAGATATAAGGGATGATGATGGGTACCATTCATCATCTCCATTGTTAGAGCATCTCCACCCGTCCCCCAGGAAGGCCCCCAGGAGCACTTTTTCTGCGCCGGCAGAAGAAAAAGTTCCACTCGCGCCCCCACGAGCTCGATTAACGCCGGATATGGTCAAAAATAGCACCGGCGAACCCACCCCAAACCCAGGATCCTGGGGGGCAGCTGGGGACGCCGGCGGTACTTTTTTGCATGGCTGACTGTGTGGCTATTGAATCTCTCTCTCCTCTCTACTCTCTTTTTCTCCCATGTGCATGCGGCGGGATCACGGATGGAGTAAGACCAGCATGCGGAGTGTACCAATCGAAAGCAAGAAAAAGACATGGCATTGGGGACCGGTTAGGAATAAACAAGCCCCCAGCCCAAAACTTTTCCCGGCTCACCTCTCGCCGGTGAAAAAAATGGCCCTGGGGAGGCCAAACGGCTGGAGATGCTCTTAGGTACGGTGAGGTAAATATGTGAGTATTCCAGCGGAAATAAGGTGGATCGATGATAATGAGACTAATGGTATGCCATGTGCAATACGGTGAGATGCTTTACGTTCCAAAGAGTTGGTAAGGAACGTATACACATTATTAACATCTTCCTGCCTATTGTGCCTACGAGTAAGTTTGTAGTGAAATGAACCAAGAAAAAATATATGAAGATATATTAGGAGTGATATAGAGATATTTATATATTATCAATGTATATGTGATTATAAATTCTGCCATGTGTATCACTTGAGCAGATACCGAGTACAGATTCTTCTACGTCTTTTAAAATAATATAATTATAAATATTATTTACTAACACCGCCACGAATAGTAGGCGTATAAACATTCCTAGGTCTGACCAACCACATAGAAAAAAAATATAAAGATGAAGAATACCAAATAAATATCAATATACCCACCATTAGATATAATTTTATAATGTATTCCTTCAAAATTGTAGTGTTGAAAGTTTCTTCTATATATTTGATCAACCTTTGAAATTGTTGAGTTTTTAACTAGACATATACATCATATATTTAGGGATGGAGGAGTATATATATTGTAAATTAATTACTAATTAAATTGGCATTCATCTTCCATGTGGCTACTGTTCATCCTAGCATGCATGACCCATACACATCTCTATTTAATTCATGCTTAAGTGATCAAATCGCAAAAATAGAATATGAATGAGAAATAGAATATGAACGAAGTTCTCAAATGTAAAGGGTTGTACTGAGCAAATTAAATAGAATACCTCTGATATTGTTATCTCGAGTAGGGTACTAGTCTCAGCTCTTCATGTTACCTCTTGTAAGACCCTTGCAATGTGTTACTGTGGTCATGAGTAGTATAACGATCTCTCCTCTTCTAAGTCCCTTGTATTGTTCTCCTGGTTTGCACAATACAGGATGTACCAACTGGAGGGAATATGTGTTGTGAGAAGAAAGGTTTATCAGCTCTGCCATCAATCACATAACATCTCATTTTTTAATCCGTGTACTTTTTGTACTGTGTGAATCGAATATCATAGCACCAACAGTGTGATATTTTCAGTAATACTGTAAAAACACTTCCAAAACGTGTGTCCTGTATAGTGCAAAATACCGTCACAATATAGCGACGAAAGAAGTAGATTTCTCTGATCAATCTTCATGTTGACACACCAATAAAGATTTTGTTCAGATCTATGATTATAGGATCCTAAAATGAGTTCTGTCTATAAACAGTATAACCACTTAAGTACATAGGATATTTTGCCAGCTGGTGGGAAAAAAGGCTCTACATAGTGCAAAATATTTATCTGTTACAGAGCAGGTATAATTTTTTAGGAATCCAAGGAGTGTTAGAACACAAGAGCAAGTGAGAAAATTGGTGAGAGAATTCGAGTAGAGTACAGAGCCCCGGCTTTGTGACGCCTCGCGAGTTTTTTTTGTGTGGAAAATAAGGGTATACCCCTGCCTCTGCATCTGGGCGTTGCATGAAGCCATTTCATTAATTATTCAAAAAGACCGTACAAAGTAGTACGTCCGCAAGCCTGAAGGATGACGCCTCGCGATGACGGATAGGAGCACTGGAATGGCATCGAGCAGAGACAACAAGCTGAATTGGTCAGCTAGTGGGAGTGTGCTGGTACATGATAAAAGTGAATGGAGACAGGGGCTTTACCGCCTTCCTATATGTGTCTGTCAGGGGGGTGGGTGGGGGATGAGCGCCGTCGACCATGGCGATAGAGGCGCACTGTTAGGCGAGGTAGCTACCCGATGGTGAGATATTTATTTTGTCGTCCATTGGACAGGTCGACTTGACGTCAAGTAGTTGAAGATATTCCCCCATTGAATTCCAATTCTTTTTCTCTCTCCTAGAGATATGCCAAATATCTTTAAAAAACAGTTTCCGAAGCTAATTTGTAATTTAAAATATTAATATGAGGCGGTTTTTGCAGGCACAATAAATGGCACTGCAACTTTGTATTTTGAGGTACATTACCATCCATGAAAAATATAGCAACGCCGATAGTTAAGCAGGCCTCGAGCGGTGATTGATTGCTCCCCAAGTCCTATGTTCATTTAACAAAAATTCAGCGACTTATGTGTTATCTTACAAGAAATTGGCCAACAGATAATCTTTCCTTCACCACGAGTGTGGTAATTTTTTTTTCCGAAGAGGAGTTTGAAACCCTAGGAATCTGCATCAATTAATCTGACGGGCACAACTATTTTTTATGAAAAGTTGATGCATAGGAACGAGGCCAAAAACAGGAACATTATTAATTAGTGTCATAAATCATAAATATAATTGTAGCCGTATTCTCTTATCCATTCTTAACGGGGACAGTCATTATATACTGTTAATTAGGAAGATTATTCATTACGATGGGGCAAACAAAAGTACCAAAGCAGCATGGTACAATCCCCGATGATAGTTAGCAAGGTGGACCTGCATCGGCCGGAGCTCGTGGGCTGAAGCTCGGAGAGGCAGCCGCGCGGACAGTTAGCAAGGTGGACCTGGAGGAGGTTGGGACAGATGCAGGGCCATTTGCGGCTTCCGCCGGTGCGATGCCCGGAGCAAGACACATCGTGAGACAGCCATGGTAGCGGAAGTGCACGGTGAGGCGACATACCAGACATGGAGATATTTGATTGGTCGGCCACTTGACACGTGGACCCCATGCCAAGCTAATTTTGTTTTAGTTTAGCTCTAAAAATTCAGACAAAAGGCTCTCCAGCCCAGCTAAAAAAAGACACTTTAGTAACGTTAAACTGTTTGAAACGTGGAAAAATTTCAATCACTAAATCTTTTTTTTGGTTCTAAACATTGATACGGCACAAATTTCCCAAGGAAACAAAAAGAGGCCCTACAACTTCCTATTGGTTCCCACACACTCTCTCTCTCTATCGGAGAGGGAGAGAGAAAGAGAGAGAGAGAGAGAGAAAACGGTTTATCTTAGAAAAAATGATTCATGGATAATCTTCCATATACAAGGGATCTCATTATTTCATACCAGTCAAGTAGTAGTGCATCATGAAGTAAGAAGACTATTCAATCAAATTCATCGCACCAATATTTAACTGTGGGGAGAGAAACATTTGACGTTATATGACTAAAAATATTATCATGTGACTAAAAATGTTATTGTGTCCAGACACAGAGACAAACTGGTGGAGCGGTAACTGCATGAGAGGGTCCCTTCCCGACTGACCTGGTTCCGCACTCTTAGAATATAGTCCATCGGTTACTGCTTGGTTGCATGGCCCATGTTGATGCTTCAGTTCATTGTTAATCAAATGGCCTGGTCTTGTTGATGCTTCAGTTCATTAATGTTAATCAAATGGTCTGGTCTTGTTTCTGTACGATGTTGTTGTTGTGTACGCTTATGTGTCAGATACGTCACATCTAAACGTGCCAAAGAAAATGTGCTCAGTGAAGTGTAATTAGGGCTTCGTTGTCAAACGCAAAAACAAAGTTGTCCATCATGTTCGCCATGTAATCGACAACTTCCCAACACCTCCCATGTCTCTTAGCAACTAATAAGCAAAGCAGCTACATAGCAAGATATGAAGTATTCTTTGGTAGGAAAGAGATATTGCGTGTGAACAAATGTGATGGACGCAGTATGATATATATGGGGTTAGGAATGCCTGACATCTATCGTCTCACATTGTTAGTTAATAGTGTTAAATGAGTAAGGTGGATCAAGTGGATAACATGACTCATGGTATGCATGTGCAATTGCAATACGTGTCGAAGCCGTTTATTCCGAAGGGTTGGTAGCGAAATATACACTTTGTTGTGAGCTTGGTGAGTAGCTAAGAAGTCAAGAGAACAAGGACAGAATAGAACATTATAGTAAAGTGGAATACGTACAATTACTTAAGTTATGAATTAACACTACCTTTGTGATCTATAGTGCGTAGTTTCATGGCTTGATACTATATATTACCTCATTTATTATTTTATATTAATAATAGTAGCATATTAAATGAGAAATAAAATGATACTATCTAAGAAAATGCATCGGATGAAGTATGATATATATAAGGGATGAAGATGAGTAAAATTCATCATCTCCATTGTTAAGTAAGGTGAGGTAAAAAGGTGAGTACTCCAACGGTAATAAGGTGGATCGATGGTAATTAAACTACTCGTATGCCATGTGCAAATTGTAGTGCGTCAGTACAATAGGGACCAGGGTACTTAGGACAAGCTGAGTTAAGGGCTTGGCAGGGTGTACGTATTGCCTTCACCAGATCCTTAATGCCCAGGATGTCCTTCCAGGGACACCCCAGGAAGGGCTTTATACGAGAAAAGGCGTGTACATATTGCCTTCACCAGATCCTTTATGCTGGCGAAGACAGTGAAAAGATAGTACAGCCCGGCATTAAATGCCCTGTCAAAGCCATCAATTGTTGCGTCACACCCCAGGTGATGGAACGTAACCTACCTACCCTTTGATCGAAAGCCATGGAGAGGCGTGCCATTCTAGATTTTTTTTCAAAATTATGAGTAAATTTATAGCAAATTTGAAAACTATATGACGCAATGCAAAAAAAAACCGAAAATATGTCCCCGTCGGCCTGCGGTGG
>CBMN010035371.1:0-12376 GCA_000582825.1 Hordeum pubiflorum | reverse complement strand
GCAATCTTCCTCTTTGTATGAAACTTGCAAAATAAGAGAGAAAAGGCACTAGGATTGCATCATAAAGTGAAATAATGACTCAAAACATAATAAATATCAATGGGAAAACATGATACAAAATGGACGTATCACGGTAGATATAGCAAAGTAATAGTAGCAGTAGCAGTAATTGATGCAGATTTGTAACCAGAAGAATAATAGTAACTTGAGCGAGAATAGTATTAAAGTGTAAGCATGGAGTAGCGATGGATATTTAGATAAGATTCAATATGTAACTGTCACAACCTAGAGCGATATACAATAGCTCCAATTCATCAATCATATATAGGCATGTATTTTTTTCACTATTATGTAGGCATGTATTTCGTATATAGTCATACATGCATGCAGAAAGAACTTGCATAACATCTTTTATCCCACCCTCCCGTGATAGTGGGGCCCTAATGGAAAATAGGGGTAATTAAGGTGCTCCTTTTAATAGAGAACCAGAACAGAGCATTAACACGCAGTGAATACATAAACTGCTCAAATTAAAGTCATCCCCATCGATATCCCAGTTAGTGTCTCCTTGGGGATCTAATGTCCAGAACGATAACATGTGCATATAACTTGAAGGTAAGATCAACAACTCAAATATATTCATCAAAGCATTACATTTTTAGATCCGAAATCATGACACTCGAGCCCTAGTGACAAGCATTAAGCATATCAAATTCATAGAAAAATCAATCTTAGAACATAGTGGATACNNNNGATCAAGCCCTAACAAATTGACATGATTACATATGAGATCTCATCCATACCCATCTAACGCCAGTATGCCTACAAGGGAATTACTCACACATGATTGTGAGCATCATTGTTGATGGAGAAGAGTTGGTGATGATCACGACGACAAATCCCTCTTTCTGAAGCCATGAACGGACTCTAGATTAGGGCTCCCGACGAAGAACAGGAGGTGNNGGCGGCTCCGTATCGTAAAACACAACTAGATAATTGATGGCGCGCGTTGCCGCACCCGTCATTTTGGTGTAGTATGAGTGTTGGAAATTTATGTAAAAATGTGGAGTTATTATTAGCAAAATCCTTGTTTTCCTTTAAAATGTGATTGTAGAATGAAAGTTTAGTCATTGTCATTGGGCTGATTATGGGTCTTATTTGTAGATTATTGGGAAGACATGTATGGTAATATTTGTAATAAAACATGAATAGTACAAAACTGATATACATAGTGTAGAATTGCAGATTTCTCAATCCAACACTTGATCTATCCGAATGGTCGGTGTGCTAACCGGTATCAGGCGGAATTGAATCTTGAAAACCACTATATCAAAAGGAAATAGTTTACAGATTTAAATGTCATTGTTTGATTCAAGCTATAGTAATAAAGCAAAAACACAAATCAAACTACAGAAAATTAGCATAGGTACTTCCCCAAGTCATACAACTTAACTTTAAGAAGCTACGTATCATCCTCATTGGAATACACGTAAAACTACATCATCATTACCACCTCAATCGTGCATTAGCTCTAACTCGGTCAAACACAGGAGCATAATTCTTCCATCTCTGTTGTATGCTTGAAGGGTAGCTTACAAACAAGTTGGCTCCTGGTAAGTTATAAAATGGCAAGTCTTCTTTCTTTGTAACTCACAAACATTAAGATATTAGAAGGGTGCAGGGGTGAAGTTTTGGATGGTAACACTATTTCCTTTAAAATTTGAAGTAAATATGATATATGCAGTAGACTAAAATACATGAACCTGAAATCCAAGGCCATACTGAATAAAACATCAACACTAGTAATGAAAGTCAAACCTCCAGCGGAAATGTTAACTCCGAGAAATGAGACCCAATCTCAAATTTATCAATCCAAATAGTAAATTTTACTTTAATGGCCTCAACATCCCCTTCTAGTATCCCTGAAACAAAGACATACAATTTTTTATGTGAGTACTGCATGAAAAGTAGATCACAAAGGCAGTAGGAGAAAACAATATAAGACTTAGTAAATCACTCCAGAAGGAATATTGGGGTTAGCACCAGCATCTAGTAAGCACTTCCTCATACCAGGTGGGGCATGTATCATTGCTTACTGCCATCAATTAACATCTACTCCCTCCACCCTATTTCGCAAACTATGTTAGCTTACAAAAATGTCTTACATTATGGAACAAAGGGAGTATGTGATAAATTTTATTCACATCCGCACTAGCCTATGTATATAAATTTAATTCGTTTGAGTAAATGCTTGAGATGTTGTCTGCAGAAAATGTACGCACCAAGAAATCAAGCTGCATCTATAGACTACGGTGAAGGGAGCTCCATAAATGAAGAAATATTAAGAAGTGATGCTACCTAAAAATAGCAAGTTCAATTCAATAGCATATGAGCATATTAAATCAAACCAAGTTTGTCAGCTATTTCTTCAGCCTATGGAAATAAAATTGCTAGATGTAGATCCTCCTTTATGATGGGCTTGTTTCTAGTACCTGTTTATTTATTTCAAGGAAAGATATATATGCAAAGCTTAGAATGGACATCAACATTTGTGAACCTGCCGGAATGGTTGCTTTGTGATGTGTGATTCTAAGAGGCGAGGGGTTCTGTGGTGTTTCTTGGGTTAGTGGATAGCTGCAAACAAGTTTACCTAGCATCCATACACACATCCGGTGGATACCATAAGAACATATGCACTGTAAAGCAAATCTAGTAAGGATGTTAGGTGTTCATGTTAAAAACATATGTTCTTATAATTAGATTTTACCATTGCTTCTTGGAGAAGATATATAATCCCTGGAAACTGTGTGTGTGCTCCTAGGACAGAACAGAAGAGAAAAGAAGCTCTACATGAAGTCATTCATCTTAGATAGTATAAAAAATCCATTTGGGAGCTTCCCCTGATAAACATTTCAAAAACAACATTTTCTAAATATGTTTTCTCCTATAGACTTTCCCTGTTTAAGCCGGGAACCATAAGAAAAGAGCACTTTAGATTTTCAAGGTTGACTTTCATTACGTGTTGGTTGAAAAAATAACAAAACATTGCAGTATCTGATTTCATCAACTTTGTGACTCTTAGATTTTGCTGCATTTAGAGTACCATATCTAAAAACACGAGAGTAATAATTAGAAAAAATTACCAACCGCATACAGTATAGTTTCTTAATTCAAAAAATTGTGGAAACTAAGCACCAATATAACATGCACAACCGTAACATACCTAATGGATATTTTTATGGTATAGATCCAGCAATGTTATGCAAGCTTCATCATTTTTGTATATGGATGCATACACAAAAAGAAAGCCACTCCCAAGATCAAACATCATCACAATTGCTACTCCAGCTGTGTTAATCATCTGCCTTGACCAATTTAATTTAGAGAATCTGCATAGATACATTTAACTTGGAGCATGCTGGAAAATCATATCAACGGATAGAGAATTTGTAAACAAATATAACATGCGCTATCCACCGGAGATTGGGAACTAGAGAATTCCCCAAATGCCCTAGTAACTAATAACCTATCGAGCGGCCATGAGAGATTGAATTCCTCAAATTAGAATGCCAGAAATGGTCCCCAAGATTTACCAGGATCAATTGACCACAACCAATATAAACACCACCTGCACAAAATAAGGATTGGGGAATATTACCATTATAATTATTGGGAGAAATAAGGGGGCGTACATGAAAGAAACAAATGTAGATAGAGGGTAACCATGCTGCTAGAGGTTCTGTTGTCGGAGTAGGAAAAGTGACGGGAGAGTGCCAGGTGAGGAAACTTATATATATATAGATGCACTGCTTGTGCTGATGAAAACAGAATGTCAAGAAGAACATAATGGAAGGATGTGAATGTGATCGGTTGGAACCTGCTCTGTTCAACTTATCAGGATGATAATATCCAGTATAGGTCGTGCTCCTACTCGTTCACCTCGGTGGGGTTGGGCCACTGAAGACTAAACTGTGCGCCTCCTCACACCTACAGTGGAGGTTGAGCAACGCCACCGTTCGAGATCTGCCAAGATCATTGCCGCACCATGCCCAGCGGCAGCGATAAGTTTCGTCAGGTACCGCTGTGAGAGAGGATATAACCGTTTAAAAGAAGGAGTTCACCCACCGTCTTTCTTGCCTCACCTCTCTTCCTCATGGCGGCGGCGATGGAAAATCAGGAGGGTTAGGGCACGACCGTGAGAGGAGACTGCGACGGTCGTGACCCCAAATGACTGGCACGGTGTGCCAATCGCGACCGTCTCTTGGATCAGACGTTAAATGAAGCCAATGAAGCAGAGGCTTCCGATTTGGTTTCTGGAGTAGCGTCCATGGACAACTGACCCAGGAGTGGCCCACGTTGGACCAATGAAATGGCGAATTAGACGACTAAGAATGACCCAAAGCCAAAATCGGACGGTAGAAATTCTTGATTGCGTGAGAGGGCTAGAACCTGCTCAATTTACTTTCCTTAATGAAACTTTCTCTCTGAGTTTTTTTATCGGGAAGATGAAATATACGACGCCGGAATTACATCAGGAAGAGGTCCACGGGGGCCACAAGCCTGCTCGGTGCGCCCTGGGGGTAGGTGTGCCCTGGGCTTGTGGGCCCAGGATGGCTCCCCTCCGGCACTTCTTGGCTCCAATATTTTTCATTATTCCATAATAAATCACCATAAAGTTTCTTCCAGTTTCAGAACCTTTTATTTCTGCACAAAAAAACACACCAAGGTAGTTCTGCCGAAATCAACGTTGATTCGGGTTAGTTTCACTCAAATCATGCAAATTGGAGGCCAACACAAGAGCAAAACTGTTTGAAAAAGTAGATACGTTGGAGACGTATCACTCACCGCCCTGTCCCGCAGCCTTGCCGGCTCCGCGTGCTTCAATGCAGTGCCACTGTCCCGATTCGTCGCACCTTCTCTGCAGCCTTACCGACGTCGCACGCTTCAATGTTGCGTCGCCATGCCACCTCACCTCACCCTCCCTGCAGCACTGTCGCTTCGTGCACTTCAATGTAGTGTCACAACATGACGGTGACCCTACATCAGTTGAACATTGTAGCATGGACGACGCCTAGGTGCTTCCGGTGACGGCTTGCAACACTAGCGAGTGCTCACTGCTTCCGGCGAGGACTTGCAGGACGAAGACTCGCCAATTGCGCTGCGTTGTAGCTCCAGCGGCGGGACGAGATGGTGTTGGCGGGACGCACATGCAACTTTCAATGGGCGGTGGCACTTGAGCCGACAGATTGAAATTGTGGAGGAGAAAGCTCATCTACCGAGATCCATTAGAGAGAGAAAGAGATAGGGGAGGAAGGTGCCAAAGCGATGGGGAGAGAAATATGTGGCTGTACAGCTGCATGAAGAGAAGAGGATAAGCGGCCGGTGAGGCCTACATGACGTGTATTGCACGAGGGACGCGCTGATTTATCTAGAAATCAGCCGGTTGGTTTAAACACTTTTCTTAATTTCATTGTTGCGTAGCACGTTTCGCTTCCTGAAATACACCACAACATTAGCAGTTGCACACATATGCAACTTTAAAAAGCTTAAGCTTGGATATTTCTCTTTGGAGATAGAAGGGCAGTAGTGTATTTTCCCCTACTTTATCCCAAAAAGCTAACAATAGGAATACAACACCGCAGCAAAATTCGTGGTATTGCAAGGGGAGGGACTGACCGACCGGCCAAGAGGGTCCAATACACACTGACGTCGTAGGTTGTTTGGGCCATACCAGGGAGAAAAATAGCCGTGCGATCCAAAAGAAGGTACACGTGGCAACAGATCCCTCTTTCACCGATGGTTCTCATCTTTCATTCCTTAATTTTCCCCAATTCCTCCAAATCCCTAACTCTTCAATCTCAAAATTTCCTCAAACTGTAGAATATTTTCTCCCAAATCGAAATCTTCTGGCGGCTCTCCTCGATCGGCACCACGGTTTTCCTCTCTCTCAGCATGTGCAATTCTTGGATCTGTCTTTCCGTTTCGTAATTATTCGATTTTTCTCTCTCTCGCGTGAAATCCAAGCAGAGAAATCACGAGATATTTGCGCCGCGAATGTCATGGAGAAGGAGGTGTGTGAAGAGATGAGTCCGCCTCCTCAACCTGTTGATTTGCCAGCTGACACACCGCCCTCTGCGTCCGATCCCAGTGAGAAGCCTGGTTCGTTTTCCCCCCATTTCGTTCTCCTGAACTCCTCGTTTGCTTGTGCTGGATTTTCCTGATCCTTTTGCGCCGTGTTCATCTTGATAGCGAAAAAGGCGACACGACAATGGGCCGCATGGACACGCCAAGAGGAGGAGAGTTTCTTCAATGCTCTGCGCCAAGTAGGAAAAGTAAGATGCATAATTTCCGGATGCAATGTTACGCTGTGATTTGCAAACTGCTTAGTTGATAGATGGATAACATCTTGTCTTTGTTGTTGGTAGAATTTTGAGAAGATTACTCTACGTGTCCAGAGCAAAAACAAAGATCAGGTACCTCATCTTCCACCAATATGTTCTTGTGATTTTTGCTGTACAAAACTAATTAGGAATTTGGATGGAGAGGAAAATACATGTGAGACTGTAAGTCAAAACTGTACATGAAGTGCCCTAAAGGATTCTCATTTTTTATGACGAATAGAATTGGGTAAGCGCATTTTACGTTCAGAATCTAGAAACTAGGCATAGGGGCAATCATATTTATTACCAAGGTCTTTGTTATTTGTTCACATAGCACCAGTATCCCCCTCGTATAAACATATGAAGCCATTATTGCTTAGTTTGCTCTCTAGCTGGGGAAGGGTTGCAGGGAGGGAGAGTCACAAGCTTCATCTCAACAATCCAATGCAGATGAGCTCCTTTCACTTGTAGCTGATGTTCCCACCTTAGAGCCACTCACCCTGCTCACCGGCAGCTGATTTCACTTCCTAATTTTACTTCAAGTTTTGTGGTTGGACAACTTCAAACCCCAGATCATGAGATTTAGAAACACCCCACCATGTCACTAACTTTTATTCAGGCGTAATCTCTTTTGCCTTTTAGTTTCCCTTATTATTTTCCTGTCCTATCCATGTTTGGCTACGAGGCGCATGCCTCATTATCTTAGCATCTTGTGTGGCGAGTAGAAAATGCACAAGCCTCATCGAAGACGCTACACCTGGAGCAGCATGAGTCATTTTGCCATGCTGCACGTTGCCCTAGCAAAGCGCGTTAAATTGGCCATTCCCAAGAAGACAAGTTGGCTTTCTAATTTCTATGATGGCAGCTGCTTTGTCCTCGCTTATTGTCTTACAGATCACATGTCTGACATAACTATAAAAAATCATGAACTAGAGAATATGTTGTACTTCACCATTAGCCTCAAGGTTCAATATTTATGTTGCAATACAGGTCAGACATTACTACTATCGCCTTGTTAGACGCATGAAGAAGCTTCTGGGTCCTGGGTTCTCACTTGATGCACGAAACTCCAAGGACACCATTGCTGCCATGCTCCGCTGGTAATTGAATGAGCCTTAATGCTGTGCAATTAATCTGATGAAGTTGTAGTTCAAACTATTTGTTTATTTAAGTCACATGAGAGAGAAAAATAGTAGTTGATTTTACAATGTTGCTGTGCTATATATTTCTGACATTGTTTTCCCCAGGGCTTGAACTTTGGATAGTCATTCCAACTTACAAATCATGCGCTATATTTTGCAGCAATGCAGATTACACCTCTGGGTTATAGTGTTTAGGAGCTAGAATTACAAGGCCTTTATAGATCGATTGTGTAAACACCTTGTCGTATTTACCATTTTGTTGTTTTCTATTCCATTGTATGTCTTCTGTTCTGACTAATCAATCAAGATGAATTTTATGAAAATTTATAAGCATCTCATACTCCTGCATTGCATAATAACAATAGTTGGGAATGAATACTTGGAACTAGAAGGACGGTGCTTATTGTTTGTATATTGACATGCAAAATGCCCTTTTTTTCTACGTATAAGAGGGAGAGAACACTGCCTGTTGCTAATAATTGTTGCTTTTCATTTGATCCTGTGTTGCTTCTTTTGTATTGTATGTAAAAAATACTGAGATATTAACTGATTTTTGTGCAGGTGGTCTCTTCTTGAGAAATTTAGCTGCAGTGCTTCAAAGCTACATCTGAAGCCTCGGAGATTCAAAACATTTGTAGATGCATTGGTCCGTTTAGACTGTTACTGTGCTTGTTCTCTTCAAGATTTTACCCTAGTATAAAGGTTCTTTATTTTGAGTATTTCTGTTTCTCATGCAACATATCTTCTTGTATAGGGAAATCAACTGCTAAAAGACAGAAAAAGAGTGAGAAGAAAGTGTCCACAAGGGGGTACACACCTATCTTCTTCGTCTTCAGTTCTCACCAAGTCTCCAGGAAATCAATCTTTCGCAGTACAGCTCTTGCCCGTGGATGCCCAAAATGGTAGCAAAGGAGCCTCTTCTAAAGGAGTGTTTATGAAACGGGTTGCAGAACCTAATTGTAACAAGTCAGGAGTAATCAAAGGAGACCTCTCTGCCACAAGAACTGTGAGACAAAAAAGGAGAGCAGGTGATCACTCTTTTCATCTGTTTCGATATGATGTATCCTTAGCCCCCCTTATCTTTGATCGTACGATATCTTCATGTTTGACCAGTCTTGATGGCCCAATTTATCATATGGGGGGATTCTATAGTGTTAAATATTCCTTGCATTGGTGTTGATAGCAGATGATTTGTGTTATAGGGGGTGCTGGTGCGTGTGCAGCATATAAGAAATGGGAGAGAGCTGCCATGGCTGGTGTTTCTTTAGTTGCTGATGCAGCTGAGGAGCTTGAACGCAATATGACGACCCAGAACTTGTCCTGTAATGCGGATGCAGCAACACTAGCTTCATCACCCAACAATGTATCTACTGTTGATGGTATTGTTTCTAGCCTTTGTTCTGTAGTTCTTGTAATTACTGGACTTAGATTAAGTTATGCTAACTCCTGAATTTTTATTCTGTATTAGCAGATATGGGCACAAATCATACAAAAGAAGGAGATCTGCAAGCACCTTCAAAGCTGAAGCTGCAGTTATTTCCAATAAATGAAGCCACACGGAAGGCATTGGAGAAGGTAAATGTCTCCTCCTGCTTGCGAGCTAAAAAACCAATCACATGTTTCCAGCAACAGCTGCACTTGACACATCAGTTATCAGTGGTTATTTGGTTAACTGTTAGCTCGAATTCTTAGATCCCTTGTAGTCGGCAAAATGTTCACAATATATGAAACATGAAGCTCAAGTAACTTCATTAGCGCTATTTATATCATGCATAAGCTTTTTTCTGCGGTAGGCATGGTGCTGAGTGTTACCTAGTGCTCTATGGCTGTGCACACACCGAGATATTATGTTCTTTTCTCATATTCTTAAACAGCATGAGCATGTTATGACATCCCTATCTCTTCTATAACAGGATGATCATAATCCACATCTGGAGCTCACATTAAGTTCTAGGAAAAAAATGTCTTCTGTTTTAGAACATCTGACTCGCAAGTGGGGTAACTCAAACATTGCATGTGGAGAGCTTGTGCTTTTCCCATATTGTGCTCATCAAGAGGATTTAGCTACCTATCAGAGGTGGACAACACGAGATACTGTTGCAGTGGCTGACGTCTTTCTTTCGGTTAATAGCCCCTCTATTTTCCGATTAAGGTACGGTGTTTCTGTGGTATATAAAATAGTAATGCTCTAGACCATTAGTGGCCGGCTGTATAAGTGCTAATTGCTGTATGAACTTTTTGTTGATAAGGTATGGTTGGTTCTCCCTTGCTGAGCTCGAGGCAGGACTAAGTGAAATATCATTAACCCGCTTTGAGAATTACATGATACCAGAAGACATCCAGGTCAAATCTTCAGAGGCCTGTGTGCAAAAGGATGGCACTTTACCCAGTGACTTCACTTCTGAGCGATCGTCTAATAACTCAAAAGATCAGTCGGCATTATTGCTTGGTACACTGTCTAGTACAGGCAAGAATGCTGCGGAAGAGCCTTCCATTAATACCTCAATCTCTCAGTCTGGCGATCACAATCAAGAACAAGTTCCTGCAAACCAAGCTTTTGAGGTCTTTATTCCTGTTTTGCGCATACTGTCTTAAGTTAAAAACCTTATGGTTGATCTATTATCTCTAATCTGTTCTATTATACTTCAGGTTGATCCTCAGATGGATTGTGCTACAATATCAGAAGTAGACTGGGCAGATACCCTTACTGATATCAGTGTTGGATACTTACTGACAGAAGCATCCAAGGCTGCTAATTTAGATTGTGAAGTGACCTCTATTGCCAAAAATGCGCTTCTCCACGAGGATCCGTGCAGCTATGACTCGTTTGATGCTGCTGTTGCCCTACATGCTTCTCGTTATCAAGCGGCAGAGCAGCCAGCTCATACATCCCAGTCCGCCATCTGGGGTGCAGAAGAAACATGTGATGAGTTCAGTTTTATGCTGGCCACAGCTAGGAAGCAACAAGGTTTAACTTCAGCTAGCAGCCCTCCTGATAGTGACAATGAAGTTCACTCTTCAAATTCAGAAGGGTTTCAAGGTTTTCTTCAGGTCGGTTGTCATTTTCAGGTTCTCAACAAGTTTTTACCTGTTTTTTTTTGCCGGGGAGTTTTTACCTGTTCGACACCGTTAATGTACGTTCTTGTTGTAGGACTTGGCTGGAGGAGATACTCCTGGTAATCCTTGTGCTGATGATGTCAAGGCTATGGAAGAATTTTGTGCCAGATCGCCACCTCAAAGTGACAATTATTTTGGATTGAGAGACCAGCCTCTAGATGACGTATTCTGGGTATTAGACGAATCCCCTAACAACACTTGTTATCTTTGCCGCAAATTAACCGAATCAGCTATAATACCAGAACTTACATTTTTATCTTCTTTTTTCGCAGCCCGATTCACTTGGACCACTGGACTTGGATATACCGCCAATAAGATCCCTAGCTGATGAGTTCATCTTAGGAGACAGTCAAAATAGTTGGAATCGGATGATGGAAAATAGCATGGATGCATTTCGAAACATGTCGTTCTTCGCGTCGGATAACAACGACTCAGTTCTTCCACCCATCATGTAGAGTTGTGGATGCTGGCTATGTTTGGCTAGGAAGGATACTGCCAATCAGGCATCCCGCCGAGGAGGAGGCTTTATACTGTCCAAGCGGGCTGCTTGTTGCTAATACAACATATGCGGACTTGCTGTGCCTTCGCAGTCAAGAGGGACGCATGTTGTTGTAAGGTTATAACATAAAATCGTGTACTATGTAAATCGGGTTGTTCCTGTACAAAAGGCACATACAAGCGCTTGGTTACAAATAAAGCCTCTTCATCCGAATATTGCAAAATGAGCTTGGGTCAATTGGAGTCTGTTTTTCTAGATATTTTTTCTTCGAAAAAAACATATTTTAAGTTAAAAATAAATCTTGCCTTTTGTCATCAAGTACATATACATTCATATTACGTACCTGCAAATTTCATAAATCAATGTGTTTATTTGATGGGGTGCAGGTCATACATCGGAAGAACACTTTCCGATACTAGGGTCAACGTTGCAGAAGCATGGTAATATTGATGAAGATATGAATCATCGAATGAAAGCTGGATGGATGAAGTAGTGTCAAGTTTCTGGTGTTCTTTGTGACAAACAGAGTGTCACGGAAGCTAAAAGGTAGGTTTCATAGGACGGCGATTTGACTCGCAATGTTGTATGACGTTGAGTGATGGCCGACTAAAAGGCGACATATTCAACAACTAGGTGCTATGAAGATGCACATGTTGAGATGGATGTGTGGCCACAAAAGGAACTATCGGGTCCGAAATGTTGATATACGTGAGAGAGTTGGGGTAGCACCGATAGAAGATAAGTTTGTCCAACATCATCTGAGATGGTTGGAACATATAACGCAGACTTCCAGAAGTTTTAATGCATAGCGAACGGTTAAAGCGTGCTTATAATGTCAACGGAAGACGGAATACCAAACTTGACAGAAAGGAGTTTGTACAGAAAGATCTAAAGGGCTGGAATATCATAAAAAAACTAGCCATGGACATGGACGCGTGAAAGTTAGCTATCCACGTGTCAGAATTATAAGCTGGTTTCAAGATTTTATAGGGTTCAGCTCTAGCCTACCAACTTGTTTAAAAAGGATAAATATGTAGATTAATAGATGCCCCACTCACCAGTATTATAGTTCCATGCATTTGTGTTTCCTTTGTGCAGCACAAAAAATAAGAATATTTATTACCAAAAGTTTACAAGTAAGTAGATCACATTTAGAGTCCCTGTGCAATACACAAATAAAATATTTATTAACAAAAGTTTAGAACTATGTAGATCACATCCAGATGTGCATGTGAGCC
>CBMN010035370.1:1592-15731 GCA_000582825.1 Hordeum pubiflorum | reverse complement strand
ATCGATACATATTTGGAAAATTAAAGTGCCCTTAAGAATCAAAGTCTTCATGTGGTTTGTTCACAAGGAGGTGATTCTGACTAAGGATAATTTAGCAAAGCAAAGTTGGGAGGGCAGTCAATGATGCTGCTTTTGTGATCAAGATGAATCGATTAAACACCTCTTTCTCGAGTGTCCGCTGGCTAGACTATTATGGCGTTCAGTTCATATAGCCTTTAATATTACCCCTCCAAATAGTATTCACACGTTAATTGGGACGTGGCTAAATGGAGTTGATCCAACTATTGCGACTCATATTCGGATAGGAGTATGCGCATTACTTTGGGCTATATGGAACTGCAGAAATAATATGGTTTTTAATAGACAGACTCGAATTAATTTTTTGCAGGTTATCTAAAAGGCCACTACTTGGATCCGTACGTGGTCGTTACTCACCCCTGCGGAAGCCAGGGAGCCTTTGGTTACTAGACCTACCGGATGGGAGATGGTAGCTCAGGATATCTACAACCGGTTTGGATAGCGGTCCAATAATAGACTAGGTGTTTAGTCATCTCGTCCTATTTTTTGCCGGTTGTGGCATTTTACACTTATTTGCTTCTTTTTTTCAGCTCCGACCGAGCTTGTACTAGATCGCAAACATTTTTTCGGATATTTTGCTTAATAATATGGCTGCATGCATCACTCTGATGCAGAGGCCGGGGGTAATCCTCCTTTTCCAAAAAAAACGAGAGTATAAATATAAAAGCACTTTGTTTGCGGATCCGGAAATCATCTTACTTTGCATACTTTTTTCAGAAGACACACCTAAGAAGCACTGAAGGACACCTGGCCCCGCACTTTTGCACAAATAACCCCCAACAAAGAAAACTACAAAGAAGGACGTGGTTACTAGGCGCAGTATATTTTAGTACAGTGGCAGTAGAAGATTATGACTGCGTATGTAATTCCAACATTTTACTACAGTGTGATAAGAAAATTTAGGATTGATAAATTTAATGTAAACGTATAAAGCGGCATATTAATGTGAAATGTAACCTATGTAATACCAAATTCAGAGAGATAAAGTTCTAGGCATTCAACATGCTTTTCTAGCTACAATAACATTTTATTTCGCTCGCTGATCTTGCTGACGCTGAGGAGATTACGGTGACACCGCAACGTGTTGGTGGAGCAGATCTTGGACGAAGCAGAGATCTGGAAGTTAGTTGGCACTAAGAAGCCAATGGCACGCACAACCACCTGCTACATTCCTGGTCAGAATTTTGGCTCAGGCTCTTTTGCGTGGCTTTGTGGCAGCTTCAGGCTGCAGTTTTCATAGTTGGTTGTTAGCCTTTTGGTCATGTTTTGGGTCATCATCACCAGTGGCGTTGTATCTTTTGCGCCTTCTCGATGTTTCTTCCAATGCAAAAATATACACTCTTTGCAGCTACTTAGCAGGCGACCTACTGATAAATGACCCAATGGTGGCTTTCGAAATGTCGGAACAAACAAGGAAAGTGGAGCAAAACAAAAGGGAATATAAGGCGATAGACAGGCTATACAAGCAATGCTTACAGTTAGGTTTTGGTAAGCCCTCCTGAACCGATCCAACAGAAGCTGCAATTCATTTTCCTCACCACCGTAAAAGGCAATTGATTCAGCATTTTCTCTAACACGGACAAGCCCGTAACGGAAATCAGCTTCTTTCTTTTCTTGCATGAAGTTCAAGTTGACCAAACTCTGTCAACACAAGCATGACCAACTATTAGTTACATGAATAATGAAAGAATGTGAACAATTATATCTATTTTGATTCAAGTTATAGATAAATACCGCTGGTAAAAGCCCTTACCTTACCAAGGAAGACACTAATAGCAGTCCCTCCAAGAGAATAAACAATAAGAACAACGAATAATGGTGGATAGATTCCATAAAGGATATTACTGAATGATACCAAATCCACGACAGCGTTGAGAAGTGTCAGGGAAAACGCAAGCGCAGTTCCAGTAAATGCACTTAGATCATCATTGATCCGCTGGTCTGGATTGTCTATTAGTGATTGAGACTGAATCTTGTAGAATGTTCTGTTCTTAAAGTAGCGCTTCATGTAATAACTTGTCATCCAAGATCGCCATCTTAAAGAGAGGGTTTCTCTTGCATAGTCCCTCAAGACAAAGAACTGTATAGCAGTGCAAGCAGGAGGTTGCAAATCAGAACATAAGTCTATTACGAGGTACACTAGTTGGTGAATCTGAACCATGAGAAGCAAAGTAACGAATACAATTCCTAATGATGAATGCTAATAGGAGCATAGCAATTCCAGACACTTCTGGGGACCAAGAGCAAGAGTAAGATCCATGCAGCTCTAGTCCTCTAGTGCAGAGATCAAGTGTTCAATTGTGTAGTACTTTTACCGGGAGTCCGGGACCTTTTGCTAAATGGAAGAGATAACCAGGTAGATTTTAGGTAAAACGTCAACAATAAATTTAGCTACAGCCTCTTAAACAGCTAGAAAATATGAACATTGTGGATCTAGACAACCCTGGAAAGGATACGTATCATGATATACAAACCACTAATACTTAACACAGAAAACCGCAGCTATGTTGCCTCTGTAAATACTAGTCATTGATTGTTAAACAGTGCACTGATGGAGAAAAGATTACTCATAAGGTAACATTATCCGATATTATCACTACTCATGTCAAGGTGCTACAAATAGCAGCTTGAAGAGCAATACCTACAAAAGGGCAGCAATATGCTCACCGGAACTCCTACAGCGAAACCTCCCAAGTAGTACAGCAGTTGCTTGGTAAATTGTTCCTGATCCTTGTCTTCAAATAGACACCACTAAATATATGTTAGCCAGTAAAAATATAAGATGATGTGCATCCGCTTTGAATTATATGAAATATGACACCTTCAGTTACACCCATACTGAAGGCTGAAACATAATTTCGTGCCTACTTTTTATATTGCAGAAAATTCAACTGAGGTATGTCCTCTTTAGTAATACTCTTGAGGATTTTTATGTGAAACAGAAAAGAGTTGACCCCTCCCTCTCCTGCCCTCTCATTTTAATCACGTGCACTGGCAATTACGTGTGTATTTATTTATTCAGAGCACTAACATTCAATCTACTAGTTCATAACAGATTTAACAGAAGGCGAAACATACCGGCAAGGGCGTTGTAGAAATCGCGGCCCAGAAAGTTGAATCCAACACTGATCCCTGTAGTCGCCAGCGTGAGAGCAAATACACCAGCAAGCTGCAGCCTTGCTTGGACCTTATCCTCTGACCACCAGTAAGGCGCGGCAACTTTCCAAAATCTTCTAGCTAGCGTTTTGAGGTCTGTACCAGCTCTCTATCAGCATGAGATGAAGAAAAATGCATTCATTAGCAACCCAACAAACCAGCAACCAGCACAAGAGGCAGCGGCATTTGCAGAGTGGCATGCACAACGCCCAAAATGACATTCGCTGCAGGCATAGAATGTTCAACATTGGAGGTTGGGACAAAGCAACTCTAGATCCAGCAACCGCAGCACAACACTAGAAGACGAAACAAAAATGGTAAACAGAAGTTTTAGACCGAACTCTCCTTTCCCTAAAAGGAACTGCAGCTAATCGCGCAAATGTGAATCTTGTGCAAAAACTAGAACTGCATCTCTAGAATAACAATCCCATAATCTTATGCTGTTTGACCATACAAAATCAACCCCACTCAAGCGCATTGCAGCGACATCACGATTGCAAAGCAGATAGACTGGCACTGTGCTTCTGCGCGACTAAAACAATATACAGATTGTGATCTTATGGTCGGTTTGTGAATTGTACTCCGTCCGTTCCTAAATATAAGCCTTTTCAGAGATTCCAACACGGACTACATACGGAACGGAATCTCTAAAAAGGCTTATATTTAGGAACGGCGGGAGTAGTATATAGTCCCATCGCTCCGAATCCACCCGCTGAACTGCAAACCCTTGTATGAGTGTATGCCTATTGCAAAATCTGGCAATGCGGCAAGCTATTATTAAGCTAGAAGCCAGTTGCAACAGAGACCTAAAGCTCAGAAGCCCGAACGGAAAAGTAGGAACAGTAAAACCGTAGTGTTGGTTACTAAGCTCAAAGCAGAGCACCGAGAAGAGAAGACCACCATAATCACCTTGTCCTCGCCTCCCGGAGGGCCAGGGGAGTCGCTGGAGGCCTCTCCTGCGGCGGCGGCAGCCGGAGGAGGGGCCGCCGCCCTCCGTCGCCCGCGGCGGCGCATAACGCGGGCCGACACGGCCCGGCGGAAGGCGAGGCCGACGGGCGGCGACGCGGAGTTGCCGAGGCCGCGAGACAGCGGTGGCGGTTGTTGCGGAGCAGGCCAAGTGGTGGGGAAGCAGCAGCATGTGGGCAGGACGAGTAAGTGCATCTTCCTCGCCCGCCTTTTAAAATCGTTTCTTCACTCCCCGTGAGTAGGCCGGGGATGCTGGTGCCCGTCGTGGCAAGCTAGCAATGGCGAGCGCCGTGGACCACGACGGCGGGGGCGCGGGAGGCGTACTGGCGACGGCGAGGCAGCAGAGACGTTACGGTTCACGCTGCTTCGATCGACCCGCGGGAGAGGCGGACGGGTCGGTCGCTGACATTCCGGCCAACCAAGGATAGTGGCCCAGCTGCAGCCACCCGAATGACCATGCCCATCTCCGGGGAGGTGGCCACACCACACGTATCCTATCTTCTTAAAACAAACAGCACGTACACGACGGAGCAGCAATACTAACAGAGAAGATTAACTACTACAGTAGTAATTGATTACTAATTAATTAAGCTCTTCTCAGCATCTGAGACGGCACACGAAATGCATTGGATCAACAATTGGGCATTTCTTTCCTATTGGATTCCTTTTCTTTTCTTTCTTTTTTCATAGAGAAAGCATCAATTTATTACAGCAATGAAGAATTTACAATGCCTGGCTGGCTGTGGACGCCGGTCTATGCTTCTTCTTCTTTTTTGCCTAGCCTGGTAAGCCCTAACTCGCTATCTAGCAAAATTCTGTGACTAAAAAGAAAGAAAAAACGCAGGCTGGTTGCATGCTGACTGACGGCCATGCACAAGATGATGAAAGAATCTAGATGAATGCGGCGCTTCGCCGCTGTAAATGGGGTTTGGTTAGTCCTTCCTTGTGAGCACTTCAGTTCATGTATCCACGGCAGTTAGGAGCTTTACACAGGCAGGGAACCTTGCGATCCTCCGACTCGTCCGGGTCAAACTTGTAGTCATACCTGCGCAACAGAGCAAGAAACAGAGATGGTCAGAAGATCAGTTGGAATTGATTGCAGGTTGCCGTTTACACTCTCGACGCGACCGAATGGTCTTCTTTTTTTCATGTGTAGTAAACTGGACAGGAGAGGACAGGGTTATCAGGCAGTTACGTCAATTCTTCTCCGGCGGAAACATCTCTTCTGGCAATCAGAATTATCTGGCTCTTGTTGTCGCCGACGCTCACGATCCTCGCGTAGCAGTTAGGCATGCACTGCAAACGCGACAAGTATGTTGGTTACCATTTCGTGGGGTTCAAGATTCAAGAAGATGCAGGTGTGAGAGCATGATGAAGGTTTACCGAGTGGTTAATTATACGGGCGATGTTTCCTCTCTCCGTAGCATCAATCACAACATCTTCGCTTATTTTGAACAGCTGCAGCAGCACAAAACAATTCACCACGTCACAACATCAAACTACAGTTTTTATGTGATTCTAGTTGGTTTTACACTTGATCAAATTGACATCAAGAAAAAATTGCATGACGTCGATTAGTTACACCAGTTAAACCGCTCAAGTTGAAAGTAGAGAACCAACTAAAGCAGTACAAAAAGGGAAATAACAAAATAACTCACGTAGCAGTCTTTATTTTCTTTGTGATATCGTGCTTCCCTCAAATCAGCAACACTTCGCCTGACTTGGTCCCCGCGATATTCGATAACCTGGCACAAGTTTGGTTAGCTGACAAATTAAGAACAGATTCCTCACAAATGGGATGTATTTAAGTAAGTGCTTCAATAACATTTGCAGTGATTACCATTTGCCCCTCTTGAATTTTCCTAACAGCAAAGAGCCCCCATCCATGTACTCCAGATCGACCACAAGAGACCCTCTTATTTTCAGTTCTCTGAAATAATCAAACATATGTTTATTGGTTTGCTCATATAGCCTTTAATGAACCATAATCGTTCAGAAAGTAAACCTGTAAATATTGAAGCCTTTCTTTGAACGTAGCAAAAGGTCGGTCATCCTTCTGGTCCTGCTGACAAGGGAATAAGATGCCTAAATGTTTCTAGCATTCAAATGTTACTTCAAAAAAAGAAGTGGTGATGCTAAGGACCAGGCAATTACCATGTATGTGTTCAAAGCCTCAATCAAATCCTGAGAGTGGTGTCGGGGTCCCATTATTCGATGGGCAACTGCCTCTCCTTGTTGTTTCTGGAAGACACAGATAACTTAGGACTAAGGATTTGTTAACATCACTTGCATTTAAGATTAACCTAAGTTGGGCATAACAGTATGTCACACAAACCAGTGTTGCTGCAATTTTCAGAATCAACAAACACGAGCACGCGCACACAAAGGGCACAGAAATTATACAGAAGGATGTAAGAATGGTCAAATGTATATTAAGTATAAATGAACTCGCAACAGAAATTATCACAAGGTAATGTCCAAAAGATTAGCAGGAATGATTAGTAAAGCAAGTGGATGTTGTATGATCGCTTAGAGATTTATGCATGAACACAATCAGCACAGCTTTTTCTTAAATCGTGTGACAATACAATGGTATATGTATGTGTAGTGGGGAGGTGTCCAGGGTGGGTGCAGAAAACCAAGATAATTGGAAAATACCTTGTTTTTCAACATTTCATAAGGTAGACACCTTGCAGCTGGGCAGTCAGAAATTTCAGCAGGAAAAACCTCCTGGTGATTCTCGCTCTTAGCTAGTCTTGCAGGAGATTGTTTCTCATTGTTTTGGAGCAAAAATTTGGTGGAGAACACTCCATCAGGTGTCTTCACTATCAACACATTATCTGGGTCAGGAGTACTGAATGGACAAGAAAGAATAACATGTGTTAGTAACATTTGCTGGTGGTAATTTATGCCTCAGGTTACATTTTCACTTCTGGAAATGACATTGTTCCAAGATCATGCCAGTTCCATGGAGACCATATTTGCCATTATTTTCTTAAAATAGGTTTGATTGGTACTAAAATCAACCCCAAAAGATTACACAAAAGGAAGTATATATAACAATCATGAAGCCAACTTAGAATTGTTCTTCTAGATAACCACTCGTGAATTTAACTTAACCAAAAAGGAAAAATCAAGTGAGAGAATTATTACCTGTGACACGCACAGTAGGAGACCATTTTAGTCACCTTCCTACCATTTCTCTCAGAGTATTGCAACTGCAAGAGTACAGGAAAAGGGCAATTTTAATCTTTATGTTTAAAATCGGTTAATAAAGGAACAAGCGCCAGAAAATGTTTTGTGTCAAATGATACACAGTTTAAACAGTTGTATCAAGTTATGCTTTAAAGACAGCATGCTTAAAAACTTTAGGATTAGCTCAAATGGAAGTATTTGAGCAACGACACAAAAAAATTGGCAAAAGGGAACTTTTGCCACAGCGCAGCTTAAATGTAAAAGTTGGTGGCAAAAACTTGCTAATCCACAGCAATGCTACATAGAAGCAAACAATACGAGGCTGGTAAGTGGCAGATGCTCAAACATAATCTTTCAGACAATCATTATATAGCCAATAACATGCATTATGTTTTCATAAGAAAAGAGACTGGAGGTTAAATTAAAGGAAATGGATATGCAAACATATTATGATGGCAATTTCCTCTACAAAAAGGTGGCAAAAGCAGTCTACCTCCATGCGATATCCAGCTCTTGATGCACATATTGCATGATAATAAGTTGAACACTTGTAGCACTGGGTGCAGGCCCCATGCATCTGCTTGCATATGATACATGTCTGGAGTTAACAGCAAAAACACGGAGTTAAACAAAGAGTAAGGTGATTGAACACAGAAGCACATACAATAATTACCCATTAGGTAACCTTGCAAAAAGTACCAGATAAAAATCATAACCTTCTTAAAGTACTCAGAAGGGATGCTCAATATGCCCATAGCTGGCTCCATTGTCTCGTCAACAGGAAATGAGACTTTAGGCTGATACCAGGCACACATGACATGAACCCACAGTTGGTCAATATCAGTTGGCTTGAGAGCACCACCTACCGTCCAACAAGAAGTACAAGTTAACAGCATGAGTGATCCATAAACAACATGGTAAACAAGACAAGAAAACAATAGAATATTAGATACCACTGTGCACCAATCAAACTTAGCACATCAAAGGAATAAAAGTAAGCATGAGTCGGGAACACACTAAACGTCAATGCTTCAGGAAATTACATTAGAATATTAGATACCACGGTGCACCAATCAAACTTATCACATCAAAGGAGTAAAACTAAGCATGAGTCGGGAACACGCCAAAACGTCAACACTTAAGGAAATTTCTAAACTGTCCAAACAATTCCATCTTAATGATGAATCATGAAACTATGGAGGAGCACATCAATTGGAGCCCTGTTTGGGATGCGGAAACAATGAGGCCCTATTTGGGATACAAGAATTTCACAGGAATTGTTTCATATAGAAATTAGGAAAAGAACAAGTGTTCCAAACAATGTAGTATAGGATATTCATCGAGAAAAAATACCTTTTACAGGGCATAGGCAGCATTCTTTTTTTTGTTGGGGCAGTTCACAAGCTCGACAAACCCAATTAGTTAAATCCTGTACGACACGAGCTCCGTAGCACTCTTGATGGACAGCTATTTGACATCTGAATACATACATTTTCGAGAAGCTTTTGTTAACCACTAATCATAAAAATTTACATAAAATGTAGTCTTAAAACATCGAAAGATAATTCTTAAGTGAAGGTGATTGATAAAAATTCAAATGACGGCAGGAATTACCTGTTACAAATGATAATTTTGTTGTAGTCCCAATCCTCAACCCACCGACAGACAGCACAACGTTCAGTTGTCCATTTAGCATAGACTGGACTATAAGAGTTTGCTGCAGACATTGGAAAAATCAACTGCATCAAGTCATATTACAATCACCAACCACACAGCCCATGAAAAAATCAAGAGTGGCGTACCTTGTAATGAAAGCAACTCTTCTTTCTTAATACCAGGGGTAGAAGACTTGAAATTCCCACCAGGAATATCATGAAGCTGCAGATAATGACAAAAAAGGAATTTGTCAGTTTTGCATGGATATGTGCATTAGTGTCAACTAGAGATGATACGCTGTGCATTGCTGCAGGACTTGCTTGTAATTATTTCAATGAGATTTGATTGTATGAAGTATTAATATTTGGATTAATAATCTGAGAATTGAAACTAATACATTTGTTATATTTGATTATTATTGTATAGTTGTAGAAAAATTATTGAATATGACTAGCATGCGTGGTGCATGTTAAGGTGGATATTTTCCCATGCATGGTGGCATGGTCAGTTGGCATAGTTGCATGTTGAGAGAATTGGAGTTAGTGGGGATCAACTAACTAGGTATATAGGATAAGCATTCACATATTATGTTGAACCACAGACGTCCAAGTTGATGAAGATCCTGAGGGCTTACCAAGTCAATTAGTGGCTCCCCAGTGCCCTTAAGTTTAATACTCATCTTCCAATTTTTCTTCCTTGAGCCAGTATGCCTCTCCCACTCATTCAGAGTCATCATCTTTTTCTTGCAAGACTTGCATTGACATAATATCCTGCCAGCAAAAACAATACTCAAGTACCAATACTGGTGCAATGATGCAAGCACACATAAGGAAATCAATGCAACATGAAGACCACTAGCAACTGTGTAATTGTTTTTATTGATTCTGGTCTCTAAACATCATATGAATTCCCATTACAGAAGTGACCAGTCCTCAAGGGGTGGCTACGGTAAGAACTAAAGCGACCTAAAAGTCACTTGCTTATGCCCCGGGTGAAGGTTAAAGGACCAATTGCAAGTATACAGTAGCCAGTTCAATTACGTAAAATATGTTTGTGCACTTGTACTTTAGCTATCAGGTCAATTTTTCTAGACTAGAAAATGAACCTAAAGAGGAAAGTTGCTGCTCCACGAAAAGAAAAGATGGCATATTTAATAGTATTTCTTTCTAAACAGTTGACTTAATAGAAAAAAATGTTACTTAAAATAATAAAACGTTAGATTTAGATAGAGTATTGATAATTAAGCAAATTTAAAGAAACATGTAATCTGAAGATTCAGTAAAAGATATGTCAAATGCTTACATGTGCTTCTCTGGTAAGTACAATGCTTCCATCCCAGAGCAGCACACAGGTATGGATTCAGGCAATTTTTCCTTTGAAGTGCTGGCAAATCTGTACGGAGACATGTTAGAAACTGGCATTCTTATTTATTATAACAGCCAACAAACATCCATAGGTTTGAGAAAGAAATGAATAACTCACTCTGAACTGTTGGACGTGCTCGTTTGTTCAACTTTCAATACTCTCTTCCGTTTAGACTTACAGTCAGGACAGAAATACTCGGTATTTTCTAAATCCTGCAAAATAATGTGTAGTCAGTGGAGCCTATCCATGGAATCATTGCATAGTATATACTGTATATAACAAACATCATGACGTTAAATTGTCAACACCAAACAAAGGTGAACAAATAACCTCCAGTTCACTGCATGTCTGGTCGCATTCTACATGAACCCAAATCTGGCACTCGTCACAGCATACCTGCCAAGAAACAGATTTCAGGTCAATGCCTACAACGACCAAGAGAAGATAATCTATACCATCACGAAAGCGGCTTCAAGGCTTACCCAGTTTCCACCATCTGTGTGATGCCAAATTTTCTTGCATATGCCACAGTATTGCTTTGACTGCAATAGCTGCAGACATGATAATTTACCCATGTAAGGCACTAAATAGAAACGAAGGAGTTAATAGAACATATGAAGCACCTTGGTCACAGTCACATGGCAGAGACATACCTTTTCACAGTGCCTACAAAGTAACTGCTCTGTTTCGTGCTTCTTTTTCTTTGAAATCTTGGATGGAAGACGATTACCACAACTATCACAACATGCTGCTGATTTAACAACAACCTGCAACACGGTAAATAAATTAGATAGCAGCCTTAGCCGAGGAATTGTAATTAATGATGCAGCTACAAGCTCAGGTATTACAAGCCGAGGAATTACCTGAGAATGAGATTGACACTCCTGCTCGTTATTAGAGCCGGTCACTTCATGTGCGCCATCAGCGACAGACTGCTCATTCACAGACTTGTCCGGAGAGCAGACCCCTTCTATCTGGAGCTCAAAAAAGCCGCGCTCGGCAAGAAAGGCCTCCTCAATTGCTGCACGGAATTTGCTTGGCTTGAGCTTAAGCTTATGCAGAGATTGTCCCTGGAACTTGTCTAGGTACTCCACAAAGGGAAAGATCATCCCTTGCTTGACCCATCCATAGTCCTACATACAAATGAATACGACAATGTGAGCCCACGGAAAAGAAAAACAGAAAGGAGCCATTTGGTTCGTACAGTATAAACCAACCAATTCGACCAGGGAAAGAAAAGTGCAACGCTTATCCAGGAAAGTGTGATGAATTACTCTGTTTTGGCCGCCGGCAGAGTAACCGAAGAACATGACGCAGAGCGCGCCGGGGACGCAAGAGTTGAGCACAACCTCCGGGGCGTGCTGCAGCGGGTTGATGACCAGCGCGGGCCACGCGGGGCTCTTCTTCCCCGACCTTGCCCACACCACGTCCCCGAGCACAAAATCCTCCGGCCAGTAGAAATCCTCTCGCCTGACCTCGGCCTCCTGCTTGGGCTTGCACTCCACCACCGGGGACCTCCCGTCCGGCCCGGCATTCCCAGCAGCAGCATTGCTCGTGGGCGTGACCACACGGGCCACCACGGGCCTCTCCTCCGGCGCGCATTTCCCACTGGCATTGCTGACGGAAGTGACGACGCTCCCACTGAAACAGCCCGAGCTGCCTCCGCTCCTGCTGATGTTCCGGCACGCGCGGTACAGCTCCTCCTCCGTCGGCGCCGGCTCGCCGGTCCACACCGCGGTCTGCACGGCCCCAAAGGCGGAGTCTTCCGGGGGGGCGGCGCGCACCTCCACCTCGTACACCTCGCCGTCCCTGCCCTCGGCCTTGGGCGCGGCGGCGGCGGGCTTGCAGGCCTTCTTGGCGGGCGGCGGCAGGGCAGCGGCCGAGTCCCGGAACCGCGAGGGCACGACGCGCTCCCGGCGGCGCTTGGCGGGCGGCATGCCCTCGGCGGCGGCGGCGGCGGGGGGCTCCAGCTCGCTCGGGACGGCGGCGGTGCAGCGCTTGGGCGGGATGCGGGAGGCGAGCATGGCACTGGCGCCCCGTGGCGGCTAGGGCATGGGGGTGGGGACGGCGCGCGATGCCCTGGAACCTCGAATCGGGGCGGCGGATTGTTGGGCGGGCCCTTAGGGTTCCGGCGGCGGCGAGTAGTATATAGGGATTTAAGGTCGGGGGGATTGGATTGTTGGGTCGGTCGGCTCCGTCCGAGATGGGGATTTGGGGCGGAGGCGGAGGCGGAGGCGGAGGCGGACGATGCGCGCCGACGCGGGGCCGAAAATTTCGGGTTCCCTCCGTCCGGGGGATTGGGTTGGGGTGGGGCGTCAGGGTTGGGTTTTGAATCAAGTTTCCGGAACGCGTTGCCTGTCGGGGTCGGAACTCGTAGCTGTAGGAAGAGGCCACAGACCAGGGAAGGGGAGTGAGGTGGGGAAGACGACTCAATGGTCGGGTTGCGGCAAACAGAGTTTTCGCGCGGATCTGGGATGCGTTTGGCTCGTGCCGTGTGGCGGGCGCTGACGCGTGAGGATCGGTTCCTGGGGGCTTTTGTTGCTCGGATCGGGGGCTCTCCTCTCTCTCTCTGTGTCCGACCCGGAAGGAGCTCCGATCACGAGCGCCGCCTCTGTTTTGTTGCGTCCACGCGCCGCCGTCGCCAGGTGGGCTCCGAGCCCGGTGGCCGCAGATGACGCAGAGACGAGACGAGACGAGACTTGCCACGCGCGCAGCGGCCATGGGTATCGCAGACGAGATGCTCGCCGGCGTCCGGTCCTTGGTGCCCGTCGTCATCAAAATGATCGATTCAGGTATAGTGACAATAAGCTTAAAAAAAAAAGTATAGTGACAATAAATTTGGCGGGCGTGGCTAACTTGCGCGCGGCGACTTTGATTCTCATGACTCATTGTTCCAGATCGCGGAAATAGAAAGACAAAACATAGGATTGGATGTCATGCTCGTCTCAAATCTATAGAGTTTGGTTTTGTTTTTTTTGCAAACCAACATGTGGTTTGATGGTTAGACGGACAGTGGTATCCCCAACTCATCAGGATTTAAGTCCTGGTGCTTGCATTATTTTTGGATTTATTTTAGGATTTCCGACGATATGCTTTTAGTGGGAGGAGACGTTCCTGTCAATGACGAGGCGCCTACGGTGACTTCGTAAATCTCAAGATGATATGGGCTCGGTCTCTCGGAGGCCTGGTTTAAAAAACCGGACCGGACCGGCGGTCGAACCGGAAAAAACCGGAACCGACAGCCTCATCGGTTTTTTAAGCTAATAAGACCGTTCTGCATTCGGACCAGAGAAAACCGGTCGAACCGGCTGGTTTTCTAGAAAACCGGTGAAAAACCGGGTCATTAAACTGGGAAAAAACAGGAAAATATTTTTAAAAAAATTGGGAGAAGTGGGATTCGATCCCAGGTCATGTGAGTAGTGCGCAAGGCTTGCCCACTATCCAGTAACCAACTTGACTATGCTACTTTGTTGTCCACTAGATAAAAACAAATTTAATTGACCATTGTTTCACACTATATTAGCACATATATTACTTAACATTTATTATTCTATTTCTTCAAAACCGACAATCGAACCGGTGAACCGGCGGGCCGACCGGTAAAAACCTGAACCGGCAACCTTTCCGGTTCGATTTCCGGTTCGGTTTTTTAAACTATGCTCGGAGGTGCTCATAGGGGTAGGGTGTGTTTGCGTTCGTAGGGATGAGTGTATGCGCGTGTAT
>CBMN010035368.1:0-30246 GCA_000582825.1 Hordeum pubiflorum | reverse complement strand
ATACTTCATAAATTATCGATACAATTGGAGACGTATCAAGTATCTATAATTTTTGATTGTTTCATGCTATTATATTATCAAGTTTGTATACTTTATATGCAATTATATGCTTTGTTATATCATTTTTTGGGACTAANCTATTAACTCAGTGCCTAGTGCCAATTCCTGTTTTTTTGCCTGTTTTTGAACTTTTCAGAAAATCAGTATCAAACGGAGTCCAAATTGGATGAAACTTTATGGGAGTTATTTTTGACATAAAGAGACCCTAGAAGCTTCCGGAGGACGAGATTTCCGGTTACACCAGTTACTAAACTGGCATAACTGAAAAGAACTGGCCCTAAGGTGGAGACTGTTTCATGTCTCGACTATCCCCTATGTCTCTCCCTATAAAGGGGGATGAGATTTCGGGTTACACCATTTACTAAACGACATAGAGACCCGAGGCATCCCTAACTTGTACGTCAAGATGGTGATTTTCTAGAAGGTAGGCTATGCCTCGACCTGTTGGGCCCTGAGACCGGTCTGGTGACTGACTTCCTGCTTAACGGCCCACCCCTGATACTATGCACTCTCAAGTGTCACGACATAGGCTGAGGTAGCTGATTCTTCTTCAACATGTTCATAAGATTGTCTTGGATTCTTTGTCGCTACGAAGTCGAAGCTGTGTTGGCAGAGGCTATGTGGCGATCATGACGGGAAATAATTGGTCTATTCGGTGGTCTTTCGTGGTGTCTACCTTGCATAATTCCCATTCGTAGCTCACCGACAGAATTGGAGTTGCACTATCGCCTGACAGGTGCAACTGATTAGTTGGCATGGATCTTCATGTTCCTTGTCACGACCTTTCTGTGGTGGGTTTGGTAGGCAGTTGTTTTGCAGCGTAGTTGGAGTCACTTGCTCCGGGATAAGTGATGACAATGACACATATCTTGGGTATGACTGATGAGTCGGTCATGATGTTTTCCACACTATTATCTTAATCGACTGGGCATCTCTTTTCATTTTAACTATTGGATGAGGTAAATCGTTTGTCTCCGCTAAAAGAACAGTTTCGCCCACCATTCGTGATGTGTTTTGTAGAGCATCACTTTTTTTCATATAATGGATGATCTCACCCTGAATTCACACTGATTTGTGTACAAAGCCAAGAATGCAGTATGACCGTTAGAACATTACCATGTCCAATCATTATGTTCTTTTTTCTTGTCATGGCCTTCATATATTAGCCTGCATATATATAATCACTACTTTTTATCATGTCATTCAAAGAATAGTTTTCCTCATTTGAACTCTAAGGGGATACATTGAACCAGACCCTGCACATATTCTCTCTATATATATGCAAACTCTGGCACGTATTAGTGTAGTCCATTTAATATGGACGTTAATAACGTCCGAACATTCGGTATATGATAATATATCCGAACGACTCAACCTCCACTAGTAATCCCGCACAACTCATGTTAATCATGCATGCATGTACTTCTCTCCACCATTATCTCTTACTAGTATCAAATCAGGCATATTCTTTCTTCATCTTTTTCTTCTTCCTCACGTGTATTAGAATAACAAATTGTATGCATGCGAAAAAGACAAAAAAAAATGATGTCATCATATATTCTCTTCGTTTCAAAACTTTAAAAAGTTTTATAGCTCAAACCGTCAGGCCGATTGAAAAATTGTTTTCACGTAAAAAATCCGGCTCGACGAGACCTTTGAAACTAGATCCCATGTTGATATGTTCCGATGACTTTTTTTCAGGTCAAAAGTTACCATGCCTAGACTAAGTAAATTATCATGTTTGTGGTACGTAAATTATTATAGCATTTACACTAAAGTTACCGGGGGTTACAACAAAAAAATATTGCCTGGGGCAAAAAAGTGACCATGATGTTTGTCAATAAATTATCAGGTGTGCAATACAACCGTCTACCGTCGGTGTCGCACATGGATCGTGATGTGAGGTCCACGTGCCGATATGGCATGTCCCGCTTATAAAATGGAACTTTGCGGGTTATGTCGGGCCAAACCCGTTTAGGCATGTGTTGTGCCGTGCTCGGGCCGGCCTGTTGGCCGCCTATGATCAGGTATGTGGTGCGTAAAATACGATACTATTTACGCAAAGCTTATAGAGTATATCCAACTACTTTTTTTTCACTAGGTCAAAGTTACCGCGGTGTTTGTACGCCAGTTATTAGGTCTGCGGTGTGTATATTATCATGCTATTTACACATAAATTATCGGGGTATGTTTTTCAACTTTTTCCCCTGGGTCAAAGTTACCACGACGTTTGTACGTAAGTGATCAGGTCTGCGATGTGTTTATTATTACCATGTTATTTATGTAGAAGTTACCTGGGGAGAGGGAGTATGTTTTCATGGTTACCATAGTATTTATATGTAAGTTATCAGATTTGCTTAAGTTATCATGTTATTTACACATAAGTGGTTGCGGGTATGTTTTCAACATCCCCCCTCCCCCGGGTCAAAGTTACCACAATGTTTATACATAAGTTATCATGTCCGCGGTACGTATATTACCATGCTATTTACGCCTAAGTTACCGGGGTATGTTTTCAACAAGTTTTTCCTCTCCGGGCAAAGTTACCGCGGTTTTTATACCTAAGTTATCAGGTCTATGATACATATATTACCAAGATATTTACACAGAAGTTCCTCCGATTTTTCTCAACAAAACAATTCCCCAGGTCAAAGCTACCGTGTTGTTCGTACGTAAGTTATTAGGTATATGGTACATCAATTACCGTGCTATTTACATAGTACTTTCAACAAGTTTTTTTCTGGGTAAAATGTTATCGCAGTGTTTTTACCAATGTTATTAGCTCTGATGCGGGTGAATTACCATGTTATTTACAGAAGTTAATGGGATGCATATTTTTCAACATTTTATCCCCAAGTCAAAGTTACCGCAATATTTGGACCAAAGTTATCATGTCTGCGGGGTATGTATTATCATGATTTTTGTACAGAAGAAACGATGAAAATAGAAGTTTGTAGGGGGTATGTTTTCAACAACTTTTTATAAGAGTCAAAGTTACCGTAGTGTTTGTACCTAACTTATCATGTGTGCGGTGTATGTATTATCATGATTTTTATACAGAAGAAACCATGAAAATCATCATCCCGCCGCTATTTTTTGTTCTTGTTTGCAAACTACCATTGAAGTTTTTGTGCGATACTCAAACCTATTCCTCGTCATGTGACTTGCGGTCGATGATATGCTTGAGACACAAGGAAAAAAACACCAAGAAGAAATAGTTTTATTATGACTGTACTTGTACTATGTGTCATTTGTCCTTGATAAAACCATTTTCTTACCTACTGAGGTCACTTAATAAGTCTAGCTCCATTGGTTTGTTCCCACAAGCAACACAGCGAGGGCAAGGGTTGGAATCTCCATCTTGCATTCATTATTTCTCGCCACATGATTTTCTCCAGCGAGGGCCAGGGCATGCGGGAGGAGATCCGGTTTTCTCGGGTCGTGCGGGGCCACCCTGGGCATGCGGGAGAAGACCGGTTTTCTCGGGTCGTGCGGGGCCACCCTGGGCATACTGGATTACGATCGCTCGATACATGTCGGATCTGTTCGCAAGATCTGAACGTTCGGATCTGTTCTCAAGATCTGTTTAAATATTTATTCTCCTGAATAATTATGCTATCACACACATTAAAAACAAGTTTTAGACATATTTTCCTGTCATGTCTTGTCCAAATATATGGATTGTAGATATATATGTAGTGTAGCCAGGAGACATGATTGACTAAATCTGACTAATATTCGCACATGTCTGCAAAGGTGCTAGTTAGTGTGCACGCTTTGCCTTTGCATGGATGGCACTTAAATTATTTAGAGTTCCTTTTTCCAACAACAAAATTGAAGTTCATGGGAAAAAATAGACATATAACAAGAAATATTGGGATACACTCCGTCCTTTCGTCTAGATACACTCATTTTAGCGACAATTAATTCTGGACCGAGGTTGTAATTTCTTATACCAGAATTCTTATTTAGAACTAGCAAAATGGGTCATGCGCTACAGTGGGAAAAAATAATACCATGTGGTCTTAATTTACAAAAAATGGTCTATAATCTAAGAATTTGTAGCTATGGCCCAAACAAAGATGGTCTTAGCCACAAAAGCACAGTTCAAGATTCCACATGTCTTCTATTTCAACACGGCATGCATGTAGATTTAATCCGTACAAAGAAGCGGGCGAGTGATCATGCATTTATTCATGTCATGTGAGGAATGGGGTGTTGTTATGGGCCGGTAAAGGAAAACAACAAAAACAGATTATGACACATTAGCACACTATAGAGACATGTGTGCATCAAGGGCGGTTTTCAGTTTAAGCATCACCAACTTAGGGCATGTTCAACATCATTCCAGCTCCTGGCTCTGATCCATGACCTCAAGCTCATTCTCGCACCGCCCTCCCGAGCTCATCCTCGCCTCACTTTGGAACTCCTCATGCCTCCTCTATGCTCACCTAGTTTGGTTCGCCAACATCTTCTTTCTGATAATTTATCCACCCCTTTGGTATAGAGTATCTTCGCTTGTTGTTTACAACCTGTGTGGAAGAAGATGTTGGTGTCGTATTTTTTTTGTCCTTAAGCCCAGCAATCGCAATAGAATGCTACATTTGATATTGTCTACACCTCTAATTTAATAAGCATTGAAAACTACACATATATTTATTTTGTATTTGCAACTATTTTTGTTGTAACTCTTCAAGACTTTTTTTCACATGCATATTTCTTAAATANNTGAAGAGTTGTTAAAAAGATACATGATTTTTTAATCATAAAGAGAGTTTTTTTGTCTGGAAAAGAACATTTCTGTATGGTCTCCTGTGGACGCAGGTTCTTGCCCCCTATTTCATCACTATTTCTTGCCATAATGGTCATAGGTATTGGTTCTTGTTTCATCACTATTTATATCTTATCAAACATGTCTTTTTTTTTCATCCATGCCTCCTTTTTCCTTTTTATCATGCATGTCCTCTCTTTTTCTTCTTATATATAGGAGAAATAGTGCAACATCTCATTTTTATCGGATTTCTTCTGCATTTTCCTTTTTATTTCTTTTATAGCGGACATACCATCTTGATTGGGTCCTTCTTTTATTTCTTGCCGTGCATGTCCTTATTTATTGGGTGTCTCTAGTAATTTCGTCTCCAATCCTCATTTTTCTGTGGAGTTCATCCCTAATCCGGATCAGTACCGGTATGAAATAAAGACGGATATTGCATTATTGATTAAGATTGCACCCTAGATAGTATTTTTTAAATGTTTAAGAGATAAAATAACATCATATTGAGATAAATGTTTATGAAGATATGAGTATTTTAAAAACATTTGATATGTACTGCGGGTTTAATGTCAAAAATATTAAGGGGTTTTCTAAAAAATAACATGACGGATTAAGAATATATATTTTCTTTATTAGTAGGTATAGATGTCAAAAGTGTTTTATTTTTATTTTACATTAGTGGACAAAAGTTTGTTCCCTGCGTTTTGCCGTTCCGAAGGCCTAAAGTAACGTGGCCCACCCAAACTAACTGTGACTAAACGCCCAATTGGCCTTTAATTTGCTATATGACGACTCTGTATCTGGGGTGCCCTATGTCTCGCCTTACGCGAGCCAAGAGTGTTCCCTCGCTGAAGGAATCGCCCGACTGGGCCGTAGACGTGCGGCCCAGCTGCCCGGGAGCCACAACCTGTTTTGTTTTTGTTTTGTTTTCAGGTTTCTGTTGTCATATTTTGTTATTTTTGTACTTTTCTGTATACTTTAAAATATTCTACAAAACAAAATCTTCAAAAATAAATTTTAAAAAATGTTGGATAAGTATTAAAAAATGGGAAACAAAAATTGAAAATGTTAAATAAGTATTTGAAAATGTTGAATCAATATTAGACATGTTAAACAAGTATTTGAGAAATGTTTAATAGGTATTAAATATTTTGAAAATCGCTAAATTTGAAAAATGTCGAAAAAGTATATGAAAATTTTGAACCAGTATATACAAAATGTTGAACAAGAATTTGAAAATTGTTGAAAAGTATTTGAAAATTTTAAATAAGTATTAAAAATGTTGATCAAGTATTTGAAAACTGTTGAATAGGTATTGAAAAATGTTGAAAGAGTATATGAAAATGTTGAACAAGTATGAAAAATGTTGAACATGTATTTGAAAAAATGTTGAATAACTATTAAAATATTGAAAAAGTATTTGAAAGATGTTGAAATAGCGTTCGGACAATATTGAACGTATATACAAAAAATATTGATCACTTGTTACAAAAAATATTTTTTACATGCACGAAAATGTAGTGACAAAAACAAATATAAGAAAACACACAAAAAAAACTAAACAAAAAAAGGAGAAAATGGAGAAAGAAAAAGAAAGTGAAAAAGAATAAAACAAATCTGAGAAGAAAGAAAAAAAGAATGCAAAACACGGAGAAGAAAAAACAAATGAAATAAAAGAAAAAATGGAGAAGACCGGCTCAGTTGCCTCTACTATATGTCGATCCTAATACTAACCAGTAACAGGAAGTGGGTGGAGTGCTTAGCTGAGCGGCTGAGAAGCCTGAAGACCAGGATTCGATCCTAGGAGAGATCCTCGTGGAATCGCTAAAATTGATGTCCCTACGTTTGTATCTGTAGTCTCTACGTAGATGTAGGATTATTGATACAATTATACATCCTTACAAAATCTTCTCTAAAAAGGTGCCCTAAAATAATCACAAGGGTCTCATGCATGCATGGCCGCCGCGCCGTCGGACCGGCTCTATAACCACATACTTTCATTTGCTCCCTTCAAGGACGCCGCCGGCACCACTGCCCTCTCGGGCCGCTGGCGTCATCTGCTCTGGCTCCACATGGTCGTCGTCCGCCTTGACTGCACAGATAGCCGATGGCCGCCCTGGCACGATGCAGAACAGCAAGTGCGGCTGCACCTCTGATTCATTATACGCTCTGTTGTCTCCTTGGTCACAGGCGTTCGCTGTAGCCGCTCTCCGTGTCCTAGACCTCAAGGGAGGAAAGGTTGAGGTACACGTCGTGTCAGTCCGTTTGAAGGTTAAAAGAAAGAAAAGAAATAGTTTGCTCTCCTTTTTTCCTTTTAACCTTCAAAAAATAGATGTGTGACTGGATTCGAAATATCAACCTCTTGGCTCTCTACTTCCGCGCGTCGTAACCACTAGGTAAGCTCACAATATGTGCCTAGTTCATACTTTTTCCTTCTTGTTGTTTTCACTATTATTTTGGCCCTTTTCTTCTTTTTCATTTTGTCTTTTTCTTTCTTATTTTTTTAAATTCACAGAATTTTTTCTAAACTCGTGAACATTTTTAAAATCCATGAATATGTTTTCAGTTTGTGAATTTTTTAAAATGTGTGAACTTTTTTATCATTTTTTTAAATCAATGAGATTCTTTAAATTTGTGAAATTTATTTTCAAAATCGATGATATTTCTAAAAAATGGAGAAATTTTTCAAATTCGTGAAGTTTTTTAAAAAATCGATAAACTTTTTTCTAATTCGTGAATATCTCTCCATAATTCAAATGTGTGAAGTTTTTAAACAAATCCATGAACATTTTTTCTAAATCAATGAACTTTTTTAAACATCATCAAACTTTTTTTTAAATCGATGAACTATTTTAAACATCATCGAACTTTTTTTTAAATCGATGATCTTTTTTCAAATTATCAACCTTTTTCAAAAATCCATAATTCTTTTCCAAAATTGATGATATTTTTTGAAATTCAAGAACAATTTTTTCAAAATCGATGAATTGTTTTCAAAAGCGATTAAATTTTTTCAAATTCGTATTTTTTTCCAAGATTGATGAACTTTTTATCAAATCCGCGAACATTTTTTCAAATCCATGAAGTTTTTCATTTCTGTGTTCCTTTTCCTTTTTCCTTTAACCTCTTTTCAAGTTCGTGGTTGTTTTCTATATTTTTATGAATTTTTAAAATTTTATATTATTTTTATAAAATGATTTTTACTGGTTAGATAATATATCTTAGCCAAATGAAGGGTCACATAACATTGTTTCCTGATTGATGTCAATCTAATGAGCTCGACATAGTGGTTATTTGCTACAACCATTAACGCTCCCGTGCAGAGTTCGGATCCCGCTTCTCCCAGGAACAACTTTTGTAAGAAAAATAAAAATATTTGTGTTTGTTGTGTTTGAAAGCAAGTTGCTGGGCTAGCCCAACAGCGCGGTGCGTGAGCGCCAGGTGCAACAACTAGCATGTTTTGTTGGAATGTGCAACATCACGATGTATTTGGGAGCTAGAAGATGAAGAGCTAGTGAATGTTATTTCTGAAGTGATCAAATTAGAGGCAAAGCGATGGATTTCACTGTAATGGAGATGCTCCCGCATTCAGATTTGTTCGGTGTCCTGGTTACCTTATGGGCAATATGGCATGCACAACAGGAGGCGATGCCCGAGCAAATTTTCTGAAGTCCAGCCAGCACCCATGGTTTCATTGATCGATACATACATGAGATCAGCTCCTGTAAACCTGCGGCGGTTCCACAAATCACCATGGCACATCCCTCCGCGCGCTGTATCCCTCCTCCAACGGGGTTTGCAAAGTTAAAGGTTGATGGAGCGGTTTCAAAAGCTTCTAATATTGGTGTGATTGGTGTGATTTGTAGAAATAGCAAGGGTTCACACATGGGGACATCCACCAGAGTATTAGCAGGCATAACTGACCCAGCTACTCTCGAAGCTCTAGCTTGGAGGGAAGTTTTAGCCATGGCAAATGATTTGATGGAAACACAAATTGTTGTCGGCTCGGACTGCAAAGAAATCATTGCACACATCAAGGAAGGAAACGAAGGAAACCATGAACACATCATACACCACATCATACGACACCCCGGATTAACTTTTGTTTTTCTTTAAACCTTGAAAAAGTAGTTGTGTGAGTGGGATTCGAAATATCAACCTCTTGGTGTACTTTCACACACTGTAACCACTAGGGAAGCTCACAGTCTGTGCCTAGTTTCATTATTTGTCCTTCTTGTTTTTTTTTTGGCGTTTTTCATCAGTTTATATTTCTAAATTGTCCTTTTCTTTTTCTTATTTTCTTAAAATCACAAAAAATTAATAGACTGTGAACATTTTTTAAATCCATGACTCAATTCATGATTTTTTTTTAAATGCGTGAACTTGTCTAAATTCATGAACTTTTTTGACAATCTGAGAGCTTTTTCTAATTCGTGAACTTTATTTTCTAAATCAAAGATCTTTAAAAAAAATTGGTGAACCTTTTTAAAATCGTTATTTTAAAAACAAATCCTGAACTTTTTTCTAATTCGTGAATATCTTTCCATAATTCAAATCTGTGAACTTTTAAAACAGATCCTTTAACTTCTTTTAAAATTGATAAACTTCTTTAAAAATCTTGAACTTTGTTTGTATAATCGATAAACTTTTTTCAAATTCGTGAACCCTTTTAAAAAATCGATTTTGTTTTTCAAAATCGATGATCATTTTTGAAATTCGTGAACATTGTTATCGAAATTGATGAACTTTTTTCAAATTCGTGATTGTTTGTTTAAAATCCGCGACATTTTTGTAAATTCACAAACTTTTTCATTTCCGCGTACTTTTGCCAATTTCTGTGAACCTTTTTTCAAGATTGTGGTTTTCTCAATATTTTTAAGGATATTTTAGAAAATTATACTTTTTTCTAGAAAATGATTTATACTGGTAATAATATATCTTAACTAAATGAAGGGCAAATAACATTGTTTCCTGATTGTTGTCAATCTAATGAGCTTGACCTAGTGGTTATTAGCTACAACCATCAACGCTCCCGTGCAGCGTTTGAATACCGCTTCTCTCAAGAATAACTTATGTAAACAAAATCTTAGTGTTTGTTGTGTTTGAAAGCTGGTTGCTGAGCCCAGCGCGGCGCGTGAGTGCAACAACTAGCATACTTTGTTGGAATGTGCAACTTCACGATGTGTTTGGGCGCTAGAAGATGAAGACCTAGTGAATGTTATCTCTGAAGTGACATAATTAGAGGCAAAGTGATGGATTTCACTGTAATGGAGATGCTCCCGCATTCAGATTTTGTTTGGGTACTGGTTACCTTATGGGCCATATGGCATGCACGACAGCAGGCGATACACGAGCAGATTTTCTTAAGTCCGGCCAACATCCATGGTTTCGTTGATCGATACATACATGAAATCAGCTACTGTAAACCTGCGGCGGCTCAACAAACCACCACGACACAACCCTCTGCCCGCTTGATCCCTCCTCCAATGGGGTTTGCAAAGTTGAAGGTTGATGGTGCGGTTTCAAAAGCTTGTAATATTGGCGCGATTTGTGTGATCTATAGAAATAGCGAGGGTTCGCACATGTGGTCATCCGCCAGTGTATTTGCAGGCATAACTGACCCAGCTACTCTCGAAACTCTAGCTTGGAGGGAAGTTTTAGCCCTGGCAAACGTTTGATGGAAACACAAATTGGTGTCGGCTCGGACTGCAAAGAAATCATTGCAAACATCAAGGAAGGAAACGGAGGAAACCATGGACACATCATATGAGAAATTCAGATCACGTCTTCAGAGTTTCAGAATTGCTCTTTCATGTTTGTAAGGAAGGGCCTCAAATGTTGAGGCATATAGCCTCCCTAGGACATTTGCTCCCGGGTGTACCTACACCCTTATGAACAGTACAACTGAAAAAGTTACAAAACGAAATCAAAAAAATCTGAATTTTTTTGACATCAAACTAGATGGAAAGTTTTAGCTCCTTGCAAAATTTCGTGACCAAATAACATTTCAGCCAAGCTCACCAAAAAAAACAAAATCACTGTTCAAAGTTTTGTTCACTTTTGAACATTGATTTTGTTTTTTTTGCTGAGGGCTCTTGAAATATTATTTGGTCACGAAATTTTGCAGAAAGCTAAAACTTATCATCTAGTTTGGTGTAAAAAAAATCAGATTTTTTCGATCATGTTTTCAATGTTTTTCAAGTGTACTGTTCATGCGGGTGCACCTACACCCGGGAGCAGCCACACCTTTCTCCATACTAAACACCATACACTGTTTGGTCTCGGCCTGGTATACTAAGCAAGTATACGGAAATGCAATTCGGCTCCCGGGTCCAGATGAACCTGGAATCTGGACCGACCAAAGGCCTCATGATTCGCACGCAGCCCTGTATTCTATTTCGTATTTCATGGACAAAATTTCACTAGCGGTCCCACGTAGCGCATTTATTGTTTGACGACGGCAGTTAGGCGCGGACGCGCGGTGTTGTTCAGACGGGGGAATGGGATGGTAGAGACGGCCGGCTGCATCTGGACCCACTCACCCACCCCCACTTAACCACGGCCACCCGTCCACGCTCACCCCACTCACCGTCGCCTTCCTTCATAGGTTCCAAAATATCCCCAACTCCAGAGAGCTCCAACCATAGCACTAATGGCGGCTTCATTGTCTACCAGCCAGCGGAACCCTCCGCAGGAGATGCTGCCGCTCATCCCATGCCCCGTAATGCCAGGACAAGACGCTTACCTTCATCTTTGGTCCAACTAGATATAAGCAGGGCGAGCGTTTCTACAAGTGCATCCGGAAAGAGGTAAGATTTCTGCTATCCATAGATCCGTCCGATCCGTTGTGAAATGTCCCAGTTTTTTGATTCGTTTGCTCTTCCGTTCACGCAGTCCGGAATGTGCAAATTCTATGAGTGGCAGGAGGGTTACGCGAAGTACCTGACGGCCGATCCAGCTGCTGATGTGGTCCAACAGCAGATCCAAGACGGGGTTCGTCCACCTGCAGCCTCGGCGGTTGACCAGCACGTCGCAACAATCATAGCCATGGTGAAAGATTTGTTAAGGTTGAGTCTCTTTGTGGCGGCCACCAATCCGTTGGCCATGGCATTGCTTCTAGCAATCTTCATCGCCATATGCGCTATCGTCATCATGTCTCGTGCCAGCAGCGAGTAATGTAATACGTACTTAGCAGTCGTTTTTAGCTAGGTAATTAGCAGCTGGTATGTGGCCCCGTCTGTTGACCTTTAAAATTTGACCAAAGTGTATTGTCATGCATAGGGAATGGTTCTCTTTTTTTGCGTGTTTGATACCCGTGTCCTTTGTCTACAGCAATGTACTAATTGGGATCATTAATTAAGCTAAATGACACTAAACTGGACACGTGTGCTGACCAGGTGGCCCTGTTTGTTTCCTCTCTGTCCCACAGCTCCAGATCCAGTTCTCTGAGGCGATTTTTGCGCTGCCTCTCCGGTAGCCGCCCGTCCAAGTTAATGCCCCGCCTCCCCATCGTAGCTGCTGCCGCAGCGCCAAGTCAAAGCCCACGTCCGCACAAGTGAGTTTTAGATAGAGCTGCGCCTGAGACGGTGAGCACACACGACGCACCGGCCGCCCGCCGGCTCTGTATCTCACTCAATCCCCTTCGCCTCGAACAGTACAGAAACCTTTGTGGCTGGGGATGCATTTCAGTTTACTAAGCTCTGACCTGTGGGTCCAGGTCACGTCCTGCACGGACAGAATGCACACGGCGCGAGCTGGGCAAAATCAACGCCGCGTTTTCCACCGTTAACGTCGCCTCCACGGGCGTCTGCATTCCCCGTCTGACACAATACGTACACGCGTATTCCCTTCTTATTCTGTCCCTGTATATCCAATTCAATAATTGCTGGCACAGATCCCACTGCACAGTTGGACGACCACGATACCAGGAGCAAGTGGACTCGGGAGCCAAAACGCCCCTCCCGCAAGTATAGAACTTTCATCACGGATCAGCACATGGTGATCTCTGGGCTAATCTTATACTCTGTCCGTATCAAAATATAAGACGCTTTTTCGGCTAGTTTAGCCTAGAAAATGTTTTATATTGTATGGAAGTACTATATATAAACACAATAGCTACATGTTAGTCGTCTGAATTTGAAATTCGGGTCAGTCAATTTTGGTTGAAGGGAGAAACAACCGGAGGGGAGGAAGAAGCTCGTCGGAGGGGAGGAAGAAGCTCGCTTGCAGGCTACCCATCATTTCTCTTAGGGTTTGGGGCGGGGGAGGCATCACGGCGGTGGTGGGGGTTCGCCTGAGAAAAAAAGCCGGTCATCCCCGGGGCTATAGGGATGGCTGGGCAGCGTCAACACGGCGGTGGGAGGAAATTCAGGGGAGGGTGGGGAAGCGGGGGCTGATGGTTAGGCCGGTGGTAGCCGGCGGCTCGGGGACAGATCGAGGTTGATCAGAAACAGTGCATCCTGGTTGTTGAAGATGAAGTTGTGGACGTTGGATCAAGATCCAACGGTTGAGATAGGAAGTTGGAAAATCGACATACCATTTTTTTTTCACTCGACTGTCTTGTAGATAAATATCTAGCCCCCACTACCCTATTCTCTCAAGATGCAAGCATGTCACTTCATCAGGCAACATGTATAGGACATCGTTCACCTTAACATGCAACCATGCATAGAAAAAAGTTCATCTCAATATGTAAACATGCTGGAGAATTTCCAAAATGTTATGCTATTTAGATTTGATAATTTTCTAAAAACATATTAAATAAATATTTTACAACAATACAATAATCAAACGTCATATATCATATGTATTTTTAGTTTTAGTTCTCATATAGTCATATTATTTCTCCAAGTATTCATGTTCCGTGAAGCCAAATCTCAATGAAACTCATGTAGTAGTAGTTTTGCGAGTGGGAAGAGAAGGAAACACATGAAACTCCGATAGAGACAAAAGAAAAATACCACGAGTGGAAACTTGCATAAAAGTACACATAACTTGCACCATTATATCTAACATACAAATATAACTGCATGCAGTGTACAACATTCTAAATATGAGTATGATTACAGTAGAACAATGAACATACAACTGACGCATTTGAGTCATGTGGCTACTATCTCCACTCATTTGTCTTTCCTTTTACACCCATATGTGGACCTTCAATTGGTCAATGAAGAAATTGTGTGTGTTAGTCACGGTTTTTTTTCTTCTAAATAAACAAAACATACAATAAAAACTAAAACGACATAAGTTATTCTAAGAAATAATGAATAAATGGCATTGGTATTAGCTAAAATACGAAGAGAAGTACCTAGTGCATGAAAATGACGTTGCAAACAAAAGCAGTACATGAAAAATTAAAATACCGTAGACATCTCAAAAATTGTAGTAGTCATCTACATTTGATCCCTACCTAAATATCCTGCCTCCACCCCTCATGTCATGCATGCATGCCACATGAAACCCGCAGTAGGTGGCCCACCAATCCCGCGTGTTAATATTGGCCTGGATGAACACAACACAGACAACACACAAGCACTAATCACGACCACATAGAATGTGTGATTGGGAACTCATGTGTGATTACATATTTAACTGAACGAAAAATTAGTTTTGAGTTACCTGATGAATAGGAAACACGTGAATGTTTGGTTTAATACATCTAAGTTAGAAAATCAACCTGTTTGGTCCATAATCTTGTGGAAGTGATGCTGATGCACAAACAAGACAAACTAGCCAAGCTGAGTGCGCGAGGCAAACATATCCACAAGGGGTTATTTGAAACAAATCTTGTCACAACTTTGCACTTTGGTCCTTGTCGGTGGAGGGTGCACATTTGATCTCGCAGGACCCAATGTAAACTTGCAACGGGATTTCGTCAAATAGCCCATTTCAAAGCCTGCCTAAACGGTATGAGAACACGCCAACGCCGGCGTGATCGTTGGTATCGTGCACTCTACTTGGCTGGTTTGTATTGTTTGTGCATCAGTAACCGGATATTGTGGACTAAACTAGTCGTTATCTTACTACTGTACTAGAGTAAACATGAGCAAAAAATATATGTACTAACTACGTATTTTGTTGGTAATTAACCAATAGGACTGACAAGGACGGTGACGGGAGAATCCTCGAGGAGGACCTCAAAGAGGTAAATTCATAGTACTCTCACTCGTTCATTTAGGTCTCTCCAAGAAACGGGCAAAAAATCTCATATGGCTCTCTTCCCACATGAAAATAAAGCCCCGCACGCGCGCGCGCGCACACACACACACATAGAGAGAGAGACGCAGCCACACAGACGGGAGTGTTTCCGTAGTTACACCCTCCACTCGAGCCGGAATGGTGCACAAGCAAAATCATCGCAATCCTTGTAACACAAGACAATTGCTCATGTGCAAACCACATCTTCCATACCAACATTCCCTACTACCATTCAGACAGAACCCATCATGTCGCCCTATGTGTAATGCACCACGTGCAACACCCACAAACATCATCGGCCCTCCAAGGAGATATCCCCAAGAAGATGACAACATAAACGTCACTCCCACGCGCTCCAACTAAACTTGCTTTTTCACCTAGAGTGCACAGGACCCTGGGATGAGGGAGGAATGGAGCTTCACAACAATGCCGTCAATAAGAAGAAAAACAATGCCCAAGTGTGCCATCATCGTTGCCACCGACCAAAGTCAATGCCTAGAGCGCAAAGTGCCTCGCCGAGCCTCACAGGGATGCCGAGGCCACGAAAACACAACCCTGTTGCACACTGTGCACCCCCACCAACACCCAACAGGCCAACACAACCTCATGGCGGCACCTCACGCCTCAACGATCACCACCATGCGTGCACGAAGCCAAAACGTAACCATACACCTGACCTAACAACCTCTTCCGTCTACCACCCCAGCATCAATGCCACCAAAGGAATATACAAACATATATATGTGCATTCGAAGAGGATGAAGCGATCCACTGAGTCATATGCACAATGGAGTCAAGCATCTGCCCCAGAGCCTCGAGGGAATCTACCCCGCATACCATCAGTCTATGACCAACTCATGCGTCATTGCTTGTCATGGCTACGTACCACGGTGTGTCGACCACCACACCACCCAACTAAGGACGCATCAGATGCACAAATGTGATCTCATCCCAGGTACACCGCCCGGTATCCTGCTTCGATGAGCTGATAAACCAGCGTTCCCATGGCTGAGCCGTGACCATTGCGAGAAGAGTTAGCCCATGTTATCTTTGGAGTGTGGCATGCCACCGCTACAATATATACTTCCCTCCGTAAGTCGGTGGCAGCATATAACTTGTGGCTAGCGCGCAATGATGTGCGAGATGGGCGTAAGATCGCTGAACCACATGAAATATCCCATACAGTGGCTGCATATGTCAAAGAATGGGAAGAGATACACAAGAAGGAGGTGAAGCCGATGGTGCCAATGGCAAGGGTAGTGTGGGAGGCGCCGGAGGTCGACTGGATCAAAGCCAATGCCGACGACTCGGTGTCCAAACATCGAGAGAAGGGGGGCGATGGTGTGGTCCTGCGTGACCATGCCGGTGCGTTTCGGGCGGCCTCGTGTCACTCCCTTGGAGCGGCGTCCGACCCGGAGATGGTGGAGCTTCTAGCGTGCAAGAAGGCGATCGAGCTGGCGAGAAGAATTGGTGTTTTGAAGCTTCATGAGAGCGACTCGTCACGTGTGGTATCGATGCTCAATAACCATGAGAAGAACCTCTCTGCCCTTGGGCCGATCGTGGAAGAGGTCAAGGCGATGCTTAAGAGTTTTGATATGTTTAGAGTTACGTGGGTTCGCCGTAGTGCAAACGCCGCCGCTGATAGATTAGCTATTTAGCTAAGGTGGGGATGGGAGATGAACTTTCTCATGTGTGGCTCTCATCACCACCAGATTGCATTTTGAACATTGTTTCAGATGAGATTCCTAGTTTCGTTTAATAAATAAAGCGGCGACATTTACCCTAAAAAAAAGTAAGTCGGTGGCAGCGGCGATGATGACTCGGAATGGGTGGACGGGAGCAGTATTGGTAGGGTTCCACCGGGTGTCGCTGGAGGGCGGCATCAAGGGTGGACGTTATCGTGACTTTGACACATCATTTTCTTACAAGTCCACACGTACTGACAAACCAGTAATCATTAATTAGTTCTTGTTTTCTGACTATACATTGCATATTTATTTCATGGTTTAAGGTTTTGCATTAATAGAACTGCCAAAAATATTAATATTATTTTGATGTTCTGCTCTGGTGTGCAGATGATCATGCTAAGCGCGAATTCAAACAACCTAACGATGGACACACAACAGACCCAAAAGTACGCCCAGCTCATGATGGAGGAGCTGGACCCTGAAGACCTCGGCTACATCCAGGTCACTGAGACGTAGCTGTTCCCGTTTGCCCTAATTTTGATCCAAACAACAATGGCGCAATTCTCTTGCCACGTGTGGTTGGTCATCTGTTCTGCATCGGCGTGTCACTGATCATATTGTAGGATGGATCGATTTACAGTTGTTCGAGCTGGAGAGTGTCCTGCTGCAGCAGACGGCGAGCCATGCGATGCCGACCGGGACAGCCCTCAGCAGCATATTGAGCCAGCAGTTGCACCTCCACCCGACGGCGGCGGAGCCCAGCCCGCTCCGGCGGTGGTGCGGACGCGCTAGCTACTTCCTGGAGGGCAACTGGCGCCGGCAGGCCCTGTACCCGTGCGAGCGAATGGCGCGGCCGCTACGGTGCAGCGCGCGGTCAGTGGACATACTGGAGGTGGCTGTGTTCCCGGATCCTGCGAGCGCGATGTCGATACGCTTCTCCAAGCCGCAGGGGTTCAGTTACAAGAGCGGGCAGTACATCTTCCTCAAGTGCCCTGCCGTCTCGCGATCCCAGTGGTGAGCAGCCAGCCAACGACATCCCCGGCCGGCCGGGGCTTGCTTATAATTAATAACTGAAGCAAAAAAAAAAATGAATATGAACGTGTAGGCACCCATTCTACATCACGTCGGTGCCACAGGACGACCACGTCAGCGTCCACATCAGGGCGCTCGGTGACTGGACCAAGGAGCTCCACAACGTCTTCCTAAAGGTTACATCATCTCTACTCTAATAAACTTCATAAACTTTTTGATTTTACTTCAAATGAGTTTTACTATAGCAGAGACAAGATCAGAAGAATCATTTTTTCCTCTCCAGCAGGATTATCTAGACTCGTTCCCTATATTTTATTTTACTCACCTCCACTTTTCTTGTCGCGATGGTAATGATCATGTCGATACCCTGCCAATATGTTTGAGACACTTTGCTCGACACCCAACACTACATAAAGAGTTATCGCCTCCCATGCCAAGACCAAGGCATCATCTTCATCAACCATGTAATTGGTTTACCTACATCCTCATCTAGCTAGACTAGGATCAACAAAGCCCTCTCCACTGATACCACCGTCAATTGTGAATGCAAGTGATGGATTCACATTGATGTTGCCAAATTAAATGTTGTCCAAACTACATACTAACTTCCCCGCACAAGCCGTTTGCCTTTTCTGTGACCACTTTGGTGTTTTATCACTCGACTAGGTGGTTTGATGATTGGAGGTAAGAGGGGAGAGAAATTTGGATCATTACCTAACATTTTAGCAAACCATTTATTACGTCATCTATTGGAGCATTGCTTTGAGAATCTCTTAAATTTTTAGGATAGCAAATGAGTTTACGTAATCCATTGAAGATGCTCTTAATCACATCGATCTCATTCATTATCCATCCCAAAAATCTAAAACTATGTATATTCTCAACCTCATCTAATGCTAATCAACAATCAATATATGCACGGTTGCTTGCTTGACGATGTATGAATCGCAGGTTTGCCTGCCGCGAACGGAGGGGAAGAGCGAGATTATCCGGGTGGAGTATGACCTTGAGAACACATCCACTCCAAGGTACATATGTGACAACATGCGTTATAGAAACCCACCCCATTTTTTCCTTTAGTAGACACACCAATTATCACCTAGGTACTCTTCTCAGCTTTGGCTGTGTAGGATCTAGAAACAACCCAAGAGTTTATAAGAAGTGGCTTGATGTTTACACTCCCTATTTCCTTGAACACAAAGGCCTCAAATCTATTATAAAGGTTCATAATAAGAATTACACAGCACTCTAAACATAACAAGAGTTACATCGAGGAATGTGCACCACCGAACGACCACTACTGCTGCCTGAACGAGACTTCGAGACGCCGTTCTCGCCACTCCCGTACTGGAAATGACTTAACCTTGTCGATGACAACATGAAGTCTTCATGCATGTGCCCCTCAAGATCAGCGCATCGGAGCCACAGTCGCCATTGAACCCCTAAATCAATCAGAATGACTGATACAAAATCTCACCGATGCGCACACACGACGAGAAACCCTAACCCTGCCGCCCCAACGAGAGGACATGAACCTATTCGGAGCTCTATCGACTCCGTACCAATGGACAAGCTCGAGGAGATTGAGGCCCGGAGGACTAACTCAAAGATGAAGCGTCGTCATCCAACGCCCATATGGGAAAAAAAATAACGAAACTTCTAGCCAAAACTAAGGCACCGGGATTCCCCTCCCCGCCAATGGTAGCTTGAGTGGCGGGCATGAGGGAGGTGGATCCATGGGATCGCCGGCGAATTTTGGAGGGGTGAGTGCCCTAACCGCCCAGACATGAGAGGGGAAGAAAAACTCTAATGGGGGCGTGTAAACAAGGGCATATCATACATTGCTCCTTTCATCCTTTTTTTTGCGAATAAGGCCATATACTAAGAACAACTGGACCTTACAAACACACCAAAATAGAAAAGTAAAATTACAATAAAAACCTTGGGGTGCTAAAGTCTTCTTCCTCCTACATACACTGGGCATGCTGTGAGTAAAGCTCGGTGCTGCCTTGGTGGAGCATCTTTTTAAAACCCAGGAGCTTGTAGAAATAGTTGCCGGGAAGTCGTTGATGCAGATCAGGAGACACTGGCGTCCGCGATCTATGAAGAAAATCGACACCCTGAAGAAGAGAACGCCAATAAGCCCTGTAGAAACTTCAAAGAGCATGAAAGTCGGTTGAATCCATAAGGATCGATCGGAAACCTTAGCCGGCTGGATCCCTAAAGACACAATGCAGACACAACCTCCGTTGGTGATGAGCACACCAATGGAATGGGGGTAGGGCGGAGAAGACTTTATTCCTGAAGTGGGGAAGCACCTTGCCACCCCTAACCAAATACAATGACACTTTTAAGAACTCATAGAATAAATTTCCCACGCCGATATACACAAAGTCCGGATCTAAGATCGAACTAGCCGTCGTCCAGGGTCATGCACTGATGTCTCCTTCGATGGCCTAGCCGGGCTGGGCCGCCGTACTAGCTCGCCACGCTGGATTCGTCCGGCCGTTGCCAGATTCACCAATGTCGCCGTCGAGCAGCATCTAACATAGACTCGAGGGTGAGGCGATCACCTAGTTACTACGTACGTTTGTCTCCATGTCATACAGTCACGGGAGAAACTATATATTAAGTTCTCGTATGCTATTATTATTATGCCAGGTAAAAAGTCCAGGCCAGTCAGACCTAACCCCCTTTTTGTGTCCACTTCTATTTTTTTTGTTTTTTTGGTCTTTTTTCTTTATGGGTGGTCATATATTTTATTTTTTTGGAAAAGGAGGATCACCCTCGGCCTCTGCATCAGAATAATGTATGCAGCCATATTATTAGGCAAAAGGTTTGTCGTACAACAGCCGCTCCCAAAAGGACCAAAGTAAAACGATACATAAATTGGCACAACTGGCGAAAATAAAACAAGATGACTAAACACGGAGTCTATTATTGAACCGTCATACAAACCGGTTGTAAATATGCTGTGCTACCATCTACCATACATCTAGTTCATGTATGTGTTGTGTCTGTACGTCTTGAGCATGTGCGTGTGCGTGGTGCTTGCCTGTGTGTGTCTGATGTATGGATTTGCCTGTGCCTGTGCGCGCCTATCTATCGTGTATGTGTGTGCGCGCTCGTTCGAGTGTGTTTCATGTGTAATACCAATATGATATGTAACTTATTTTTGGCGTGCTCGTGTGCGTGCGCGTACCGCCGACACGTAAGGAAAACGGTTAATCTTCAACTTATACACATGAGCACTATAGAATGCGTGTCTAAAAATTGCATCACTTGCTTTATATTATATACTTTGAAAAAATGTAATGTTTATGCAATTTGTGTGCAATTTTTTTATCATCATCAAATTTTCTTATGTTAATACCCGTCCCTTAATTCATTTTCCTTAGGTTTTTTTAGTTTTAGGACAATATTTGCAATTATCATCGTTGGATAGTAATTTTCAGTCACCTAGCACGTAATGTGCCCCCGCCGTCCCTCTTTACGTTTCACCAAGTTTTAGAGAATTATATTTCCATGTATGCTACTGAATTGATATCACTAGAACAACCAACAAATATGTTTTATAATGAATTTATTAGGAGTTGTATATATCTCTAGGGATTTGATACGTTGGCTTCCTCGCTTTCAGGGTTTCCTCCCTCCGCCCTCCTGCTTTGCTTTTTCCTCTCCACCCTTGGTTCGGAATAATCTAAACCAAATTGTTACTTTTCTTTCCTAGTCCTACTGGTAACCATGTCATGCATTAACTCAATAAAAAGTTACTAAAATCACGTCATGCATTAATTCAATGAGATCAAATCAAATTAACCTCAACTAAATCAAAACTTACCTTGCATCTCCATGCTCATACCTTGATCAAATCAAATCTTAGCAAACCTCAACTAAAGAATAAAAGATCTTGCCTTCCTCTACCCATACCCATCAAATCAAATCTTAACAAAATCTAAGGACATGGTGTGTGTAAGATATATGTCGAACACGATTAGTGTTGAACCACTTATATATGTATATCCCTGTTGCAACACACAAGTAATTAGCTAGTGTAGATATATCTCACTGTAAAGTTGACCAAACTTAAAACAACCTAAAATAGTTCGACTTCAGAAATTATTAAGTGGCCATGTATTCGATTAAGGGAATATATATTCCCCATGACTGAGAGGGTCGTCAGTCCAGGATAAAACATTAATGAGATCTTCATGTCTTGGTGATGTGAATCTATCTTGTAAATTCTTCGGCCATCCTCCTGCCACTGTTGTGAATCTTATAAATTAGTGACTAGCTTAATTACCGAGTGATGTGAAAAATTATGTTTGTGTTGCAGCTTTCCGAAGGTGATGATCGACGGGCCATATGGTGCGCCAACACAGGACTACAAGCAGTACGACACCGTGCTACTGGTGGGGACCGGCATCGGTGCCGCACCCATGATCTCCCTCATCAAGGACATCGTCAACAACATGAAGCGACCCGACCGCAGGGACGACGAATCTAGCGACCCCCGAACTTATCGCGCCTACTTCTACTGGGTCACTCGGGAGCAAGGCTCCTTCGACTGGTTTCGTGGAGTAATGGACGAGATGGTGGAGACGGGCAATGTGGGTGGCATTGAGCTCCATAACTATTGTAGCAGTATTTACGACGAGGGCGACTCCCGATCGGTGCTCATCTCCTTGCTCCAGTCCCTTAACCACGCCAAGCATGGCGTGGACGTGGTCTCCGGTGCTCGCGTCAAGACCCACTTCGGCCGACCAAACTGGCAGGGTGTCTTTGCGCGCATCGCTCTCAGGCACCGTGAACAACGCGTTGGTCAGTATCAAGACTAAATACATGCTCTTTGGGCAGTGGTCAACAATACTGATCAATCAACATTACTTTTTCCGCACATTTTCACATATCGTTACATTTAGCAGTTGACACTAACTCTGATTCTTGGATCTTGCAGGAGTGTTCTATTGTGGTACGCCGGTGCTGACAAAGGAGCTGCGCGGCCTTGCCCAGAATTTCTCGAGAAATACAAGCACAAAATTCGAGTTCCATAATGCAAACTGTTAGTTTTGCAGATAATTCAACGATAGGAGTTTCTCTTTTTGTGTAGAAAAGTGGAATTTCTATACTTCCCCATCCAATACTGTATTATGTATTTCAATTTGATTAAGATAATGTTTTTATGACGTCTTAAAGAATTTAATTTGGAATGATAAACAAACATGTTTGTTTGAATAGATATGGTAGATATTCCTTGATTTGCCCAGATTTTTTGAAAGAATTAAAATTTATGGGGTTTAGATTTTCGTAACCATAGTTAGAATTTTAATTTGCGAGTTGACTAACATAACTATCCAAAAATCAGCTAAGATTGTTTTTTTGCCATTTTATCTGGCGTTAACTATACTTTTGGTGTCTTATTCGATTTATTTTTCAAGGTTGGGAAATTCGCAGTAGAAAACTATAATTAGCCAAATCAATACTTTGCCTATGCTTTTTTGACATGGATTTGTGTATATATAATTATTTGCATTTTAGGTACTTATTAAATGTTTATTGTCCCCCATAAATAAATTATATGTTTAGGAATGCACATACACATTAGTTTGTATGTTTATTTAGTAGATGCAATAACTTTGAAATTATTAATTATAAGGGGTACCCTTTGCAAAGGTCAACCCTACCATCTATGGTGCTGACATGTGCATCATTTACCACAACCTGGGAGTTTTCCCCTTTATTCATACATTTGTTTTGCAAAACGTTTTATCTCTTGAACCATGTAAATCATGAACTGTTTTCACCGTTACGCATCGAGATCTTTGAAACTAAATCTCATTTCAATAGGTTTTGACGAACTTTTTGTCATGAAAAAACAGGAATGAAAAACAGAAGTGGGAAACCGTAAAAGGGAAAAAAGAAAAAGAAAATAAAAAAGAAATGAAACTGGTATAAAACTGTAACCCAGAAGCACAGTTGTGTCTTTTCACATTTTGGGGAAACACAGCCCCCTTTTAAGCATAACTGTGTTTTTTTTTTTTCATTTTGGGGGGAAGCACACTTGTACCTTTATTTTTGGGAAGCAAGTTGTGCTTGTCGTGGAAGCATAGGTTGGGATTCTTGCGGATGCATAGTTATGCCTTTCTGTTCACGGGGAGCATAGTTGTGCTTCAAGTGGAAGAACAAATTGTGTTTTTCCCTTTTTCAGGGAAGCATAGGTTGGGCTTCTCACGAAAAGTGCAGTTCCCTTTTTTTGGAAGTACATGGTGTGTTTCCTGCAGAAACATGTTATGGTTCTTGGAAAAGCACTGCTTCCCAAAAAACATTTGTTTCTGCCAAAACTTAGCAAAAAGAAACAAAAAATAAAAAACCTAAATAACCCAAATAAATACCGAAAACGTATGAAAAAAATCCCAACGTTTAACACGTGGTGGCGACTGGGTGCACCACTTGGCATGCTCCCAGGCCCAAAAGGTAACCTCTGTAGGAGCCCTCCAGAGGTACCCTTTATTAGTTGCTCCTAATAATGTTGGTATGTAGCCGGATCGAAACATACCTTTATACACGGGACAAGCCCAGTCATAACCTAGTAACGAGGCTCTCACTATCACCTTGCACTGCGGCCACACTCCCATCAGGAAACCTCGTCGCTACGTCACTTCACCTCGCTCTCCCTAGTTCCTTCAGTGCACCGCCCCCCCATCACCAGCATGCAGAACTGACCGGGAAACACCGCTAGGCGCAACACCATCACTAGCACCGATGCGGAGTCCATTGCCCTGGCAATGGTGCAGGTTAGTAAAACTAGATAATGCTCCGCGTGTTGATGCGGTATATTAGAAGAATTTCAGTTAAATCAATGTGGCAACATATTGATTCGAATTGATGGGTTCGACATGAAAATCTAGCACAAAGAACATCTTTTTTTTGTAGCTAGAGGTGAGGGCACCAACTATAAGTTAGAGATTAAAATACCAGCTTGCATGGTAATACTTCTTCTATGCATTTGAATCGTAGGTATGCACCTATCAAATTAAGGTAAATTGTGCAAAACTTGCCCAACTGCACACGGAACATGAATTTTCATATTCACCAGGAAAGGGAAAAGAACCTTCTTCAGAGCATTGCATAACCTCACTAAAATAGAATCTCTATTCCTAAAGGGAAAGTTGGTAGTCTCGCCTCACTCCCAACAACTCCTCGGCAAATCCTATATTACGCCCATGAGCATCATATAGGCGACCTTTCGCTGAAGCACAACCAAATTGGGTCGGCCCATTCGAGGCGTGCATTAACTCAATCAAGTTGACACTTTCCCAAAACTACATCATGCATTAATCATTCAAATCAAATCTTAACTAAAGCCAAACTTTTCTACTACCCAAATCAAATCAAATCTTACCAAAACATCAACTATAACCAAAGTTGGCATGGCTGACGCATGCACGCGTGAGTAAATCTGCCCACCACAACCGCTAACAGCTGGCACCGCCTGAGGAGTCGCTCAAGTTAATATATGTGCTCACCATCTACGACTGCGTAGCGGCTGACAGCGGTGTCCACGCGCGTCAGTAACCGTGCCAAGTAACGTTAAAGACTTTGGCCGAACGACAAACCCCAGTTTGGGCATTTCTGAGGGTGGGCCGCGCGGTGAAGCGGAAAAGTGAGGACTGCCAAAGAGCACAAGCAAAACTGTGGAGAACTAAGCAATGAGGGGCATGGAAATATAAATCCCTTTTTTATAGATGATTAATTAGTTTGGTTTTAGCATTACTTGTATGTTCTAACTTTCCTAATCAAGGTCTTTTTAATTTTGTCATTACTGCATGTGGGTATCCATTGTTGAAATTTAACTTTCCATGCAATGTAAAAATGTGCAAAATCACCAGGTAATTCTTGAAATACCAAATAATTAAGTGATTAATATTGCTTTCATTGATTCACTAATTTATTATCTCGATAATATATAGTTGGTAACATAAATAGTTGACACTAGGAAAGTAATCACTTCTATACATTCTTCTCACATAAAAGAAATTATGTGCACATGGTCTACGAGTACTACAATTTCTTATTCTCTTGACCATTTTTGTAAAATTATATATGAACCTACTATTACAATGGAATGGGAAATATAAGATGGTCATTTAATGGAGCACTATATGTAGTTCTAAAATCGTACTACCTCTATACCTTAATATAATACGTTTTTGCAATTCAGTAAATGATAACTAGCCCTTGCAAATGCACGGGTTGATGACTAGTGGTTATAATTGCTAGATAGATGACTACTAGCTAGGTTAATTACAGTGGTCGGTGTCACCGTAGAGGAACTTTCAGTATATGTGTCTTGGTGATACATATATATAAGGTAGAGGTGAGGAACCGTCGGGATAAGAAATATCAAGACAAATTACTATAAAGAATTTATATATTGGCATGGACTTTGCCATCCTTGAAAGGAGCAAGAGACAAATATAGAAGGTCAAAGTTATTATTAGGATTGTGTGGTAGTGCTTTATTGAGGCAAGGAGCCAAATGCCCCCCCCCCCACACACAACACACACACACACACACATATTTGTATATTCATTTGACTTCACTATTTGTATCAAACTACATTTATGCACCCACATTTATTTGTTTGCTAACTAGGTTGATGTTGGTGGGTGGTGGACGCAATTGAGGTTCATGGTTTAGCTGTCATCGGATCAACTTGCAGTGACTTGCAATATCTTCTAGTATTTCGGTCTTATCGTGTTGGTCACATTGTGACTAGAGAATGCCTTTATGTTATTTTCTGCCCTTTGTTCGAAGTTAGAGTATGTTGTCTACCGGTGCAGGCACATGATAAACGAGGCCCTTATTACAATTGCAAAGAACCGTCTGAACTTAACTTACTTGCGCTTAGGCATGACTGATCTGGAAACCTAGATAGAATCACATGAAGGTCTCTTGATGCTGGTTTCAAAGCCATTGTGGAATCATGCAAGGTCCTTAGGCATCTCTTTATGTTTGATTCTCTCTAGGATGATGCACTCTGCTTCATTGGTTCAAATGCACCACTTCTTGAGATAATTTGTATCTCCTTTTCTGGAACATTGTGAGTGGCCTGAAACACATCCTCCCAGCTAGAGGAGCGTGGTGAAGGTAGAGGTGAGGAACTGCACATTTGATGATAAAGCTTTGCTGGAAACCCTACCATACGAATGCCGACAACTTGCAAAGATGATGCCATGGCTTACTTTTTGGGATAAGAAATGGCAATAAAAATTACCTATAAAGAATTAATCTATTTGCATGGACTTTGCCATCCCCGAAAGGAGCGGGAGACAAGTACGAAAGGTCAAATTTAGTATCAGGATTGTGTGGCAAGGCTTTATTGAGGCAAGGAGGCAAATGTCCCCCCACCCACCCACACACACATTTGTATATTCATTTGACTTCACTATTTGGATAAAACTGCATTTATGCACCCATCGTTATTCGTTCGTTGACTAGGTTGATGTCGGAAGGTGATGGATGTAATTGTGGTTTATGGTCTAGCTGCCATGCCATCAACTTGCAGCAAACTACGAAAACTGCGGGTCTTCCATTCTTATCGTGTTGGCCACATTGTGACTAGAGAATATCTTCTGTTTCTGCCCTTTGTTCAAAGTTAGAGTATGTTGTTTACTGGTGCAGTCCCATGATAAATGAGGCCCTTATTACAATTGCAAAGAACCGTCCAAACTTAACTTACTTGAGCTTAGGCATGACCGATTTGGAAACCCAGATAAAATCAGGAAGGTCTTTTAATATTGGTTTCAAAGCCGCCGTGGAATCATGCAAGGGCCTTAGTCACTTCTTTATGTTCGGTTTTCTCACAGATGATGCATTTCGCTTCATTGATTCACATGCCAATCGTCTTGAGATGATTTCTATCCCTTTTTGGAACATTGTGAGTGGCCTGAAACACATCTCATAGCTGTAGTATCTTGGTGAAGGTAGAGGTTAATAACTTGGCATTTGATGATAAAGCTTTTCTGGAAACCCTACCATGCGGATGCCGACAACTTGCACGAATGATGCCTTGGCTTACAATTGAAACTAGATCATACCCTGTGCGTTGTTGCGGGAATTGATTAAATATATGTTGATGATATTTAGATGTCCTGATCATTAGCACTCCATATATGAATAACCATCACCATTAATGTCCAGTTAGAAACATGTAATAGACACAAATAACCACGCAATTAATTTTGAAATGCATCAACCACAAAATGACCATCTTTAAGTTGCAACTACACATGACAGAAAATGTGGAATGTACTGAAAGAATTATCGTATACTCTCTCCGTCCCAAAATAAGTGTCGCTGCCTTAGTATTATATTTGTACTAGCTTAGTACTAAATTTTCGACACTTACTTTGGGACGGAGGGAGTATATCTTATGGAGATAGTATAAGATAACAAAACTAAGTGAAACAGTATTTTATAATAAAACTTACTGAAATTTGTTTCGGCTGTGAAGCAAGACATCCTAAAGAATCAAAACAGTTGTAATACTAAATTTGCACATCCGTGGAGAAAGTCCTCACCTTAGTTATGGGGTCTCACAGACAAATGATGGATGGTTTCCCTTTACCACATTTGACATGATCACTACCTGTGGCCATCATTATTAATAGTGTTAACTGCATTTGAAGTGTTTGCAAAGCACTCCCTCTGCATGGAAACAAAAATTAACGAATCTTAAATTTAGTTGCGAAACCAATAAAAGTTGAAGAAATTATAGGATGTGAACATTAAATGCGAAATCAAGATCTGTTAGGGATATTAATTAACAACAATATTAACATAGAAAAAGGAAGCAAAAATATGTACTGCATGAAAAAACTTACTTGGCCACATTGGAAAATCATCTCGTGAATCACTTAATAGGCCTCGACTTATCTGTGTGTCTCAAAGAAAAATAGTAGGTAAAATCCTAACATATTTAAGATGTGCATACACTGAAATCTGATGCTTATATATGTATCTATCAGAAACTTTGCAAAGGCATAACAATCGTTAGCTCAAATGTGCAGCAGTGTAGGGGGGTGAGATATGTAGATCAAACAGTTGTGTTAGATGCATTTGAACTCTCTGACCACGTCTTCGGTTATCGAAGTCAGAAGAACAAATGACCCCGTGTATTGATTCATTTCTATTGCATGGAGGAGGAGCAGCAAGAAGTGTTTGACTGACATCGGGTGATGAAGAGAACGTTGATGCGCAACTCCTGTACACCGGGTCCGATCTCACTATAACCGACCGGATCCAGGTTCCCCAATAGCACTGACCCTAACTTGGTCGGAACGGAGGTAGGGGAAACGTCTAGTCTTTTTTTTTCCTGGGGAAGAGGGCTCGATCGGTTTTATTCTTAGGGCCGGTTTTTTTGTGACTTATTTGGGGTTGTGGAAATAAGTTGCCCCCTACCCAACTTATTTTAAAAATTCAACCTAAATTTTTATTTTAAAACCCTAGTATTTAACTCTTAATTAGTAGGACTCTAAAATGATATTTTAAGTCAGGCTTTGAGAATAAGCTGGGTAGGAGCAACTTATTTTCACATCCCCAAATAAACCACAAGAGAACTGGCCTTTATTTAGGCTCAACCAGCCGAACGGGCTGGCTTGAAACTGAACACACGACCACGGATGGCCTTTTCCCAATTGTGTACCACTGGGTAAAAAGAAGAGATGACATCGTAAAGGTGATGAGGTAGTGGGGCCGCTGATGTGATAGATTGCATGTAAAGAGAATAAATTTAGTGGGGATGAACTATTTTAATATTATAGATAAGTACTTGGCCATTGACACTTATTACCAGTTTGCTATCAGGAGGGCCTATTGTTTTAGTGTTCTTAATAATAGCACAAAAACTTCAGTAAAACAGAATTTGACTGGTTTCTATCTGGGCAAAAACCAGAAAATAAAATATTTCAATGATATTTATTTCTCATGGAGTTTCTTTTTGTGAACTAATTTAAATTCTTGGAAACAAAGCAGTTTTCCTGATGCTGGTTTTATACTTTTTGTAACAAAAACAAATTTCTAATTTTCAGTTAAGTTGACATGCAATGGAACAGTGCATCTAAGGGAGAGACGAAGTTAAGATTATTATCATTTTAATCTTTTGCTTTATGGGAATGAGTAATAAACCATTGACTATGTGAATTTAGCACTTGACGAAAAGGATAAAAGGGATGGTGCAATTCTTTCATATAATGGTAATGAAGTAAATTCTCCACATACGACAACACCAATCATTTCCTTTAGCTCAACATGCGAATTAAAACTGCAACATACTATAGTCCTTTTTTTTTGTGAAAACATACTATAGTTCTGAACAGAAAACAAACCAGCTCTTTGAATTGTAGTGCTAGAATTAGCGATAATCGAACATGGCATCAAGTCAAACAAAGACAACAGTATAATTCTCCCAACTACACTATATTGGAGAAG